>CAUYPK010036445.1:0-21517 GCA_963574355.1 Loris lydekkerianus
TGTGCGATCTCCAACCTTCTCTCCTGGTATAGCTCGAATCCTCCAGGTTACTTACTAAATTTCCATCCTTTAACTCTCCTTCTGGACGGGAGCCTCTGTGAAAAGCTGGCTTCAGTCCGCCATCTTGTCTCCCCCCTCCCTCATATTATTTTGATATCATCACTATCATCCATCTCCAGAAGTTTTTACCTTTTCAAACTGAAACTCTATACCTATTAAAAGATATTAGTAGCTCCCTATTCTTTACTGTCTCTATCATCTGGAAACCACTAATATACTATCTGTCACCATGAATTTGACTACTCTAGGAAACTCATGTAAGTGGAGTCATACAATATTTACCCTTTTGTGTCTAGATTATTTCACTTAGCACATGTCTTTGAGATTCATCCATGTTGGAACATGCATCAGCATTACATTTCTTTTTAAGACTGAATAATATTGAATTATATAGAATGAAAATATTAAATTATTATTGAATAACAATTACAAAACTTTATGCAATAATATTTAATTATTAAAAGCTAGGTAGCATTTAATTATATAAATCAAATTTTGCATATCAATTAATCCTCTTGATGAACATTGTTTTTTTCTCCTCACTTTTAAGCTTTTGTGAATAATGCCAATATAAACACGGGAATACAAATGTCTGTTTGAGACCCTACTTTCAACTTTTTGAGTATATAACTAGGGGTGGAATTATTGAATATTAGAGTAATTCTCTGTTTAATTTTTTGAGGAACTGCTGTGTTACTTTCCACTGTGGTTGCATCATTTCATATTTCCAGTAGCAATTCACAACTGTTCTAGCCTCTCCAAATCTTTGCCAATACTTGTTATTTTCTCTTTTATAAAAAATAATAGTCATCATAATGGGTGTAAAGTGGTATTTTATTGTGGTTTCTATTTGAATTTCCCAATTGAAAAGTGATGTTGAACATGTTTTCCTGTGCTTCTTGGTCATTTTAATATATTCTTTGAAGAAATATGTATTCAAGTCCTTTGTGTCTTTCTGTTTTGGACTTTTTTCCTTGTTCATGAGTTGTAGTAGTCCTTGGTATATTCTGAATATTAATCTGTTGTCACGTACAGATTTGCAACTCAAGCATACCTTAAAGGTATGAACGGTTTAGTTCCAGATCACCATAATAAATTTATTATAACAGCAAATTAAGTCACACCATTTGTTTTTGGTTTTTCAGTGCATATAAAAGTTATGTTTACACTATACTGTAGTCTATTAAGTATGCAATAGCATTATGTCTAAAAAATGTGCATACCTTAATTTGAAATTTTTTATTGTTAAACAGTGCTATCATTTGAGCCTATAGTAAGTTGTAACCTTTTTGCTAGTGGAGGATCTCGTGTTGATGGCTGCTGACTTATCAGGCTGTTGGTTATAGAAGGTGACTGTGGGAATTTCTTAAAATAACACACCAATAAAATCTGCCACATCAAATGACTCTTCCTTCCACTAAAGGTTTTCTCTGGAACGTGCAGTGCTGTTCAGTAGCATTTTACCTGCAGTAGAATTTTTTTTCAAAATTGTAGTCAACCTTCTCAAACTCTGCCACTACTTTATTAACTAAATGTGTATAATATCCTAAATTCTTTGGTGTCATTTTGCCAAATTTTCAGAGTATCTTCCCCAGGAATAGATTGCTGGATTAAAAAACAAACACATTTTTGTTCATCATAGGAAGCAACTTTTCATCCATTCAAGTCTAATCATGAGATTGTAGCAAATCAGTCATATCTTCAAGCTCCATGTGCAATTCTAGTTCTCTTGCTATTTACACCATATCTGAAGTTACTTTCTTGACTGAATTATTGATCTTATCAAAGTCATCCATGAGGGTTGGGATCAATTTCTTCCAAACTCCTGTTAATGTTGATATTTTGAGCTCTTCTCATAAATCACAAATGTTCTTAATGGCATCTAGAATGGTCGATTCTTTCCAGAAGTTTCCTTTCCAGATCTATCAGAACAATTACTATCTATGGCTTCTATAGCCTCATGAAGTATCTTTCTTAAATAATGAGACTTAAAGGTCTAAACTTCTACTTGGTCCATGGGCCGAATAAATGATATTGTGTTATCAGGCCATTAAAATAACATTTATCTTTTGGTACATTTCCATTAGAGCTTTGGATGAACAGGTGCATTGTTAATGAGCAGAAATATTTTGAAAGGAATATTTTTTTTCTTAGCAGTAGGTCTCAGGAGTAGGTTTCAAATATTCAGTAAACCGTGCTGTAAACCAATGTTTTGTTATCCAGGCTTTATTACTCCATTTAGAGAAGACAGGTGAAGCATATTT
Source organism: Loris lydekkerianus (assembly GCA_963574355.1). NCBI lineage: Eukaryota > Metazoa > Chordata > Mammalia > Primates > Lorisidae > Loris > Loris lydekkerianus. The sequence goes on from CAUYPK010036445.1 coordinate 2,325, forward strand.
AACATAATCCTTAATTATCCTAGGATGTTCCAAATAGTAATGAGCATTGGCTTCAACTTCAAGTTGAAGCCAAAACTCCATTAATTCTTAACAAGAGAGTCAGTCTGTATTTTGAAGTTTTGAAGTCAGGTACTGACTTCTCCTCCCTAGATATACAAGTCCTAGGTGACATCTATCAATGAAAGATAGTTTTGTCTACATTGAGAATATGTTGTTTGGTGTAGCCATCTTCATTAACTATCTCAGCTAGATCTTCTGGATAACATACTGCAGCCTTTAAAATAGCACTTGATGCTTCACCTTGTACTTTTATGTTTTGAAGACTATTTAAACCTCCTTAAACCTCATAAATCAACCTATTGTGGCTTTATATTTTTCTTATCCAGGTTCTTCATCTTTCTTATCCTTCATAGAATTGAAAACATTTAGAGTCTTGCTCTGGATTAAGCTTTGGCTTAAGAAAAAGTCATTACTGGTCTGATCTTCTATCCAGACCACTAAAATTTTCTTCATATGAATAAAGTATAATAAAGTAATACATAATGAAGTGAAGTATACCTGTATTTTCTCACATTCCGTAGAGTACCTTTTAACTCTTTTGATAGTATTCTTAATTCACAGGAGTTTTTAATTTTAACAAAGTCAAATTTATTCATATGGTCTTGTGTTGCTAGTGTTTTTGGTGTCATATCTAAGAAATCATTATCAAAACTAATGTCATAGAACTTTCTCCCCTTTTTTTCTCCTAAGAATTTTTAGTTCTTACATTTAGTTATCTAATCGATTTTGTGTTAACTTTTTTATATGGCATTAAGGTAAAGGTACAACTTCATTGTTTGCATGTGGATAGCCAATTTTGCCAATAACTCCCATTGAAAAAGCTGTCTTTTCTTCCTTGATAGGTCAGGCACGTTGGTCAAAAAACATTTTACTATATATTTGAGCATGTATTTTTTGGTACTGTATTTTATTTCATTCGTCTGTATGTCTGTTTTTATGCAAGTCCCACACTGTTTTTTTTTTTTTAATTGTTAAATCATAGCTGTGTACATTAGTGCAATTGCCTGTACCCATTCTAAGATGCACCATCGATGTGGCCCCACCCATTACTCTCCCTCCACCAAAACCTTCCCCTTCCTTGGCCCTTTCCCCATAGTCTTGTGCTATAGTTGGGTTATAGCCTTCATGTGAAAGCTTTTCCTGTTAATGAATTAAGGACATGTGGCTCCTTCCAAGTTGTGGCAGTTAGGAGTAAAGCTGCCATAAACATACTTGTGCAGGTTTTTGTGTGGACATACATTTTCAACTCCTTTGGGTAAACACAAAAATAATAATTGCTGGTCCCTATGGTAAGCGTATGTTTTGGGAGAAACTGTCTTACAAAGTTGCTTACAAAGTACCATTGTCTTACAAAGTACTTGTCTTACAAAGTACAATTTTGCATTCCCACCAACAATGAACTCCTATTCTTGTTGCTCCACAGCCTCCTCATTATTTGATGTTGACAGTGTTACAAGTTTTTACCATTCTAATAAATATGTACAGGTATCTCATTATTGTTTTAATTTGCAATTCCCTGTTGACAATGATGCCCATCTTCTTACCTGCTTGTTTGCCATCTATATATCTTCTTTGGCGAGATGTTTGTTCTTTCTAGGCTCCAGGGGAGAATTCATGTCCTTGCCTTTTCCAGCATATTAAAGGTTGTCAGCATTCTTTGCTTGTGGTCCCTTCCTCCATTTCCAAAGCCAGCAGTGCAGATTGAGTCCTTCCCACATGGCATCCCTACTAACTTGTACCTATCATCACATATTCTTTAACTCTCTGTTTTTCCATCTCCCTTTTTCCACTTTGAAGGATCATTTTGATTACATGCAGAACACCAGATAAACAAGGATAATCTCCCTTACAGACAGCTATTAGCAACCTTAATTCTCCTTTTGCCATGTAACCTAACATATTCATAAAATCTTGGAATTAAGATGAGGACATTTAACTGGGGACAGTATTCTTCCTACTGCAGTACCCCCATAAATGTCTTTAAGTGAAGTAAGAACTTAAAGACAACATGAAGTCATTACTTAGGAAATGATCAATATTGAGATAATAAAATCTTTCTAGTATTTTACAACTGTCTTATCCCACTTAGGTTGACAGCCATAGCTTTTTCTTTTATCAGCTCATAGGCGTAAAGTCTGTTTAAAGTATTTAACTTAGCATTCATTGAGATAGAAACTCCTATCTTTTCATACTCACCTGGGGCCAGGAACTTACACGATATTTAATTATATTACTTAATGACAGTGATAATTGTACTTGGAATAAACACATGGTGAGAAACACAACTGACTGTTGGTAAACATAAAACTCAGCTGGAAGGGCAAGAAAGTTTGGGCTCAACAGAGGTACACCACCTGATGACAGGTGCACAGCACAAGGTAAGCCTCCTTCCCTGTGTTTTGCAGAGGGTATAGAGATTGTTAGTTAATCTAGTAGACCAATTAAATGGAAGTTTTTGTAGGAAGCTTCTACTCTTCTACAAACAAAGAATGTAAGCTCTGTAGGCAGACATGGGTTCCTTCTCACTCCTATCTTACAAGTTGGGTTACCTTGAGCAAATTAATTAACATCTAGGAAGTTCTGTTCCCTCCTCTTTTCAAATCAGTGTTAAGATACTATCTACTTCAAAGTGTGGTGGCAAGTTCAGTAAAAACATCATTCTTTCTGGTAAAGAGGTTCTTTGGACAACTATTCTGTCAATCACAAATATCTGCATACTACTTTCATTACTTCCTTGAATAAATTCCTAAATAAGAATTGCTGAATATAAGTGACTATAATTCTCTTAATTTTGTTGGTATATACAAGTATTATCAAAATTATCATCAGAAATATATACTGGCTTCACTTTTAACTCCAATGTATGGCAATGCTCCTTTCCTTAATGAACTTATTTAAAATCTGAAAGAAAAATTGCCATTTGAGTTGCCTGTATAAGTTGTATCTGAAATTACTCTTCTCATTTGAATTTCTGTGATTATTGCTTTTGAGGATATTTCATACAAAATTATATTAAACAATTGATTTCCTCTTTTTGTGAGTTGTTATTAATATTCTTACCACATTTTAATTAAGAAGTTTATAGTTTTATCAATGATTTGCAAGATTTTGAAATAGTAAGCCATGTCTTATATGCATTTAATTTTTTTCTGATTGATGTTCTTCTTTCTATTTTATTTATTACATGTATGTCCTAAGAATATCCTTGGAAGGCAATTCCCAAATTTCTTCTGTCCTTTAGAAGGAAAATCATTTTAAAAATGCCATCTGCCTGAGATTTCTTATGGCTAGTAAATTTCCCATTGCTATTATCACACCCAACTCGGTATTCATACAAGAGTTCATTCGAATGTCTAATAATTATTTGACTTTTTAAGAAACAGTAACTATGTTCAGAAAAATTCTTTCTTCTTTACATTCTTCTCATACCTTAAGTCCTAAACCAGCTTGCATTTGTGATCCCTGACTTGTTTTCACCAATCAATTTCCATTCTTTTTTAATTGCATATTCCACCAGGCCTGGCTTTATTTAGAAACTGTTATCTTAATGCTTATTATTATAGCACCTCTGTCTGTTAAATAACGTCAACATCCTTCCTGTCACCTCAGCACTTCGAACCTCCCTCCTCTTATCCCCCTCACTGAATGAAAAGCAACGAGGTTTTTGTTGGAAGCTTTGAATGAATAATTCATTTGGCAAAATCGTCTGTGTTGTGCATGTTCAGAAGACAGAGCACTGCTCTTGTCAGTCACAATGGCTCTGGTAGGACTAAGAGCTGTTCAGTGTGTTCTCCGAGTGTACCGCTGATGGCGGGCTGCTGAGATTGCCAACTGTGTTAATCCTGACCATCCTTCTTTGTCTTTTGTGACAGGAAGATTAAGATTCAGGGTCTTATTCAATTGTAGCAGCTGGACTGTATTTCACTTTGTTGTTTCAAGCCCTTTTTTAAGTTACTGACAGATTCTCATCATCCCTCAAACCCTGTGAAATCCTGACCTAGAGCAACTGGCTCCTGGGGTCGTGTGGTTGAGAGAGGAGAGAGCACAGCCCTCCACATCAGAGACCCCTGGATTTGGGTTCTACATCTGTCATTTATTAAATTGGCAGCTTGGGCCAGTTGCATAACCTTGATGAGCCTCAACTCTCTTATCTGGAATATAGAAGGACTTCTTGCTACAAAACAGTTTGTGCATTGTGGTGGGGGTAAGGATTTCATGGGGAATGTTTCTATGAAAGCACCCAACGCTCTGCTTATAGGGTGGTAGGTTTGTAGTTAATGCTCGTGGCCTTTTCATTATTTTTTTCTTCACCGTTGTCTCTGTTATCGCTTTTCTTTCTTAAGTTTGTTACATATGTGCAAAATACTTAATGAACATACCATTTTCCTGCCTAACAATATCAATATTTCCATATTTTCATGAGATAAAGTCCACTCTCTCCAGCATGATCTCAATAGGCTGTCCCTTCCCTTCCCACCCATATGATGGCCCAGTGGACCATCCATATAGAAATGTTCTTCACTTTCCCCAAATTTCATGTGAGTTTGGTTTCCATACTGGACAACTTCTGCTCTCAAACATGTCTCATCACAGGATGACATTCTAGCTCCATATCCATCTCCCAGTTGGACATTGTTTGGCATATAGAAAATGCCTCAAGGATTTTCTGGTCAATGAATGAATGAATGCATAAATGAATGAATGCAGCATTGAAGATTTTGAAGGACAATATGGTAGGAATTTTAAAAATACTAAAATCATGATGACAGACATGGTGACATGGTGACAGAAACACCAGGAAATGTCTGCTGCACATCTTGGATCAAATATCTGCAAAACCAGTTTTTAAAGCATGTGGATAAATGCTTGGTTCATTGTTCTTACTGATAGTGTTTACATCTGTCCCCCACCCTCTTCCTCCTTGATTGCTTTCTCCAACTGTATACCTTTTCCTTCTGCTTTTTGAAGAAGGTAGAATTAAGAGGGATGAGTTGGAGAATCCCTCCAGGGGCTGGTAGCCCAGCTGCATCCTTCAATGCCCTCCAGCCCATTTTATTTGATGAGTTTATAAAACATCCTCACAAATGTGACTAACCTTGGCTTTGTGAACTCTCTGTTCCCTGGTTTGATGGTTGAGGCTCTGTTCTGCATCTTGTATTAGGTTTGTTCTCCCCCACGTCTCCCACAGAGGGCATGTGTTGCTTTAACTGGTGATGAATAAAACTGTTAGGCAGCAAGCCACATGTTGTAAAAGTCTTAAGGGATTTTTCTTCTGCAGTTTTTATGAGATGTCCATTGATTTTTCAGGAAGTGCCCCCGCACTTTTCTGTCTCCCTCAGGAGAAAATCTAGAGTTCCAGCATAGACTGTATCATCTGATCAGCCCTTCCATGATAGCACAGTATAAATTTATAGATAGGTCTGCACACATGAGGCCCACGCCCTCTCTCCAAAAACCACAATACTAATGATGCCAACATTTGCTCAAAGGAAAAATAACCTAGGAACTTATACATGAACAAGACTATTTTCTTTTAACTTATGCCTTAAAGCAAAAACTTAGATTGAGACTAAAAGGGAATGCTGTTTGAGATGAGCTACTGGTCAGACCTTCCACTTATGCATACTGGGCACATAAGCGTGCATGTGCTTGTGTCTGTTGGATATCTGTCCTTGCAGAGCTGATGAAAGACCCAATATTCTGATGAAAGGGATGACATATGAAGAATTTGATTTTCTGCTGAGATCCCAGTGATAGCAACGATGGCAACAACATAACTGCCATTAGCAGAGTAATCATTGTGTCACACTTTGCATGCAATATCCTATTTTATCAGCAAAACAACCTAAAAAATAGAGATTACTATCTCTATTTTATAAAAGAGAACTGTATGCTAAAGCTTATGCTAAAGCTTTTGAGTGGCTTGTGGAACATCACACAGTTAGTAAGAGGAAAAGCAGAGAATCAAACAGTCCAGTTCTAAAATCTAACATTTACCACTGCACAATATGGCCCCGACCAGTTCAATAATATCCTACTTCTTTCTATACCCCCCCTTTCCCAAATTATTTAAAATATAATGCTATGATAGTATAAAAAGAACAATGACTCCTGGACTTGATAGCTCACAAAACCACCTTTTGGTTGCAATGGGTTTTATTCAAGAGGCAGAATCCCGGAATCCATCTGACACTAGAGGCAGGACTTGGAAGTCTCTATTAACACACCACCTCAGTCAGTGCTGATTCAGCCTGCCTAGAATGATTTTGTGGGCACGACACTGGGAACCACATCCTAGAATCAAGGCATTTGGCCAGGGACCAGGTCTATCACAGAAGAGCTGGTATGTAATAAATTGTTGTTGAACCAAGTTGTTGAACCATGAGTCTCTATTAAGTAGCAATGAGAACCATTTTCCCTTTAATATTTTGCAAGTGGAATCCATTCAGCCCACAATGCAGTTCAGCCCTCAGGGTTCAGGGCAGACAGGGAGCAGCAGTGGAGCATCTTAGCGGAGTTTTACATCAAGCAGGAAGACTACGCTCAAGGTAGACATTTTCTTTCTTAGGAGAGTATCTGCCCCTATCATTAAGGTTTATAGGTATTTGTATATGTCATTACTGTTTCCAGTTTTTCTTGGGTCCTGGGGAGAATCAAGCTGAATGCCTGTAAAATACAGAAAACGCCTAAGAGAAAGATGCTCTCTAAAGATATAGTATTACTATAAATTTCAACTACTTTCCCCAGCCTGAAAGTGCTGTCCTGGAGAGAAGGATCACTTAGCAGTCATTGGCTCATTTCCCAACCTAGTGGGAAACTGACCCAACTTCAAGCCTCCTCCAAAGTGGAGAAATAGGGTCCCTGGGACACTAGGCAGAGAAAATATGAAACAAAGCAACACTAATCTATTTATCAAATCTTCATCACTTATAAATACAGCCTTAGCAATTCTTGGTATCATGATAACAAAAACATGGACCTACAAAACTCCATTACCTGTTCATAAATGGAATGCTATCTTCTTAATGGAGTTTGCTCTATTTTTTGGTTTTACTTTCTGCTGCTCCCAATTTAGCATGTGGTAGCATCAGGACAACCAATTCTCTTCACCCCTCGAGAAGTATTAATCATCTCAATATCCATCAGATTTTCACAGTAGCTGTTTGAACAAGGACAGTTACCTTGGAGTTATTCTTTTCAACTCAGACAAAATCCCTTGAGGCCATCTCGTGTGAATGAGATGAAATGTCTCTGAACTTCTCATCATCTTGGAGAAGTGCTACCTTTTAGTCTGCATATAAATACAATGCTTTACCAGTTTCTCGGAACCCCATATTCAGTCAGGGTGGGATACCTAAGTAAAAACATATTTCAAGAGAGAAATGGATACATTGGCCGACAGATGAATTTAGTGTAAATTTGTAAACCCATTTAAAAAAGTAATGGTGCCATGTGATCAAAAGACATGGAGATATTAATAACATATATGACATGCATTTATGTTATGCATATTCTTAAATAAATATAAATATGTGATAGAATATATTTATTAAATGCGCAAACATAATACAAATGTATCTAATCTATTTATACTGTTTTACTGGGGGCTTTGTCCTGTTCAATAAATTCTATGTTGACATGTCTCAGCCCTCTCTCCTCCCTCCACATTTTTATAGAGACCAGCCTTCTCAATCTCTCTTGGGTGACCAATAGACATCTTGAAACTGCACTCTGACTCTGCCTGCCAAATCTGCTTGTCTCACAATCTTCCCCATCTCAAATAGGAACTCCATTCAGCCATTTGCTCATGGAAAAAAAACTTAAGATTTCTGTGGCCTCCTATCTTTTTTCCCACAGCAACCAAGACATTCCATTGTTCTGACTCTCAAAATAGATCAAGAATCTAGACACACCTTACCACTTCCATAACCCCCACTCTTCAAAACCACCCTCACCTCGGAGGTCAGAAGCAAGTTCTGCCAGGAGTTATGTATTAGGGAGACATCTAATTGATAAAAATTGATACATTTGATGGTCCTGGGAATAGAGGAGACCACTTAAAGAGGAAGTGAGGAGAGATAAAAGAATAAAATCCCCCAAAAATCTGTGAGGAACTTTAACATTTAGAGTTCAGCTATAGAAGGCAGAAACTGAAAAGAGGGCAATCCAGGGCCTGGCTTCACTAGAAGGGAGACCACATCAGATTAGCACTGGAGGCAAAGTTGGGGATGCTCCAGGGGAAACAGTTCCATAACCACGTTCCAGAAGCGTTCTGTCCTGCAAATAGATGTTTCAACCAAGATCACTGTTAGAGAGCACATGAGCCCCATACACAGAAAGCTGCTAGCCCCATCTATCACCAGGTCATGTGTTTTCATGAACAAAAATGAAAGAAACAATCAGACTCTTGGTGGGCTGGCTGCACTTTCAGAAAGTTGTGAGGAAAGCTTAAGCCAGGTCTGCACAGGCTTCTGTGCTTCATTCCAGGACAACAGCCCACTTGCCTATCACACGACCCAAGTTCCTGTGGGATGAGCCTGGTTATCACCCAAAAGGCTGGGCTGGAAGCAAAGAAGATAGAGTTCTTGAGAGAAAAATCATGGAGTATCCCAGGGGATGCTGAGCCAGGTTCAGGGCAACCATCCCCCCAAGACTCAGTACTGCAGCACCCTGGACTCTCTAGAGATGTACATGAGAATAGGGGACCTGTAAGTTTTAGCATAAAAATTCGAGAGGAAACCTCCCCTGCCTCAGAAGGCACTGATGGACGAAGGGAATAGAAGAGGACATGGGGAGAGAAAGATCCTGCAACTGGCCCAGAGAGGCAGTGGTCTCAGGGGCAGGAGCAGTGGAGCATCCGATTCCAGCACGGAGAGAGGAGGGGGCTGTGGAAGAAAGCCCTCTTTCTACTCCCCATCCACATCAGAGATTCCTAGAGGGAAAACAGGATTTTGAAATTCTGAGGCCTGTTTAGACTTGAAATGTCCTTATGAATCAAAGTCCTGGGATATGCCTATCACATCTCTTTTCCAAATTGTCTTTAATAAGCATGAATGACTTTTATTTTTTAAAATCAACATAAAAGAAATAAAAAGGAAATGACTGTGATTGTTTATACTCCTTTTTTTCTATATATTTCTCAATGATTTACTTACATTCATATTACAAATCTTATGTAGGGTAGTTGGCATATACCCCATTTCATTGACTGAAAAATGGAGTACTGCAGAGATTAATGAACCTTCTAAAGGTCAAAATTCTAAACACTAAATCCTGTGGGTTATTTTTCCCTAAGCACAAATGCCTTATCTCAACATGTTCAAGCAATTGCCAAATCATAATTTCTCTTTGTCCCAGATTCTCAGTAAGGTCTGCACAGGCTGATTTGAGGCTAATTATTCAGATGTTAAAATTGGCATCTGACTTTATTTCAGTTAAGAAGCAGTTGACTGTGATTATTTCCCTTTCTTCTGCCTGAAGGCTTCTCTGTACCTCATATTCAACTGGCTCTTTCCTAAGGACACATATTACATGGCATATTCCTCTTCCGAGATTTCTTGAGTAAGGACATTCTTTTGGCTAAACAAATACTTCAGGAGTAACTCTCCTGGATGACATAGTTTATATCAAATAAAATTCTATAACAAAATCACAGATGCTAGTGCCACTAAGGTCTCATTTACATAAATAACATCTCTCCATCTTACTTAAATTTTGTGTTTTACATGAAATTTATACTAGTAAATATTGTTAAAACACCAACATTTTGTTTTTAGTTGACTTGTCTGTTTTCCTTGTGTCCAGTGTAGGGGCAGACAGGGAGTTAAAAAAGAAAGAAAGAAAATCACAGTCATCCAGTATTAAACTGTTAGTTACTACACAGTTTTAAGAGAATTCCAGAGACAAAAGTATATTTTTACAAGTGTTTTTTGTTTTGTTTTTTTTTTCCCCTTACCCTTTCTTTTTTTTTTTTAAGTTATGCCTACCAAGTGCCAGTAATTACTCTTGTAGGCAGAATCAGAGAAACAAAATTGTGCCATTAGGAGCTGAGAGGGAAGAAATGTTTTTTAGAAAACATTTAAATGAATGTGGTTTCCTATTGAGTTATGGTTTTGCCAGATAAGTGATTCTTTTGACTAATTCTCAAGTGTAAACCTCAAACAAGTAAACATTGCTCAAGCTTCTGGCATGGAAAAAAAATACATATAATCTCATGTCTACTATAATTCTAGGTTGAGCACGTGTACAAACAGTCTTCTCTTAATTAGTCTGGGGGAGAGGCCAAGGAAGGATGAGCCAACAACTATTGTGGAAGAATAAGAGACAATAGTTTGACAGGGAAGGAGAGGAGGAGGTTCAGTGGGGTCTGCTCTGTTGCTTCATGGGGAGACTGGCCAATGAGCCTGGGATAGCAGGTCTGCCAAAAACAGAAGAATCGATGTTTAATAAGCTTTGAAAGTCAAAGCAAGACTTGGCAGTCATTTAGTTTAATGATCTTTCGTTTCAGCAGAATGGAATCTCAACTCTGGAGAAGTAATGTGGCTTGCCCAAAATTAGAAAATTGATAAATGAAGCAGTCTCTGCTTCTGCTAAAATTTCTTTATATTATTCAACTAACTGCCCCCTTTTTCAGGAGGATCCAGATAGGAATAGAATCTAGCTAGGGTCTAGTTCAGTTTGCTTTGATATGGGAATCATTATAGACATTTGGGGAGGATGGGGGAGATTTTATTTATTTTTGACAAGCCAGGACTGAAACTTTGGCTTGAGCAGAAATAAAGTTGTAGATATCAAATACCCTATTTCCAGATCAAGCTGATGGGGGCAGAAAGGGTGGGGAAGACAGGAGTTGGACATTCATACAGAAACAAGCAGAGGGTTGAAAATCAGGAAGTGATGGTTGCTTGTCAGGAAAGGCTAAAAGAAGGTCTAGGGACAATAGCTTTGCATGTCAGGTGCATCTGTGTAAGAGCTAAAAGCTGAGGGGGGAAAGGATGGGTTTCACTGACAAGGTTCACTGATCTCTGTTATGTGGGCAGGTGGGGACTTCCCAAGCATTCTTACCTGGGAAGTTTCCCATGTCCTCTGGGTCTTAAAAGAACTTTGTGTTCTGAACAGGGTTTTCCACTGAGGTTCAGTATTTTTGCTTCACTACCAGAAGGCAACATTCAATACATTCAAAGCAGAAAGAGAAAATAAAATTTAATTTACAAAACTGTCTGGACATATGATGTCTCCTTTCTCCCATTCTCAACCAGCATGTTTCAATATAACCTTTGTCATGTTCTAAGTTTATTAAGTCAGTATCCCTTTTTAAAATTTTAGACCAATTAATATTAAATTTCTGACTGTAGCTGACGACTTTTAATCAATGAGGTCAGAAACAGTGAATTTGCTGCTGTTCATTAAAGCAGTCACCATTTAAAATGAATGATAGTTTCTTAAAATGTCAGATAGGCAGCAATTGGGATAAAGATCACTAATGACAACATAACCCCTTGTGTCTTGGCCATACCTTAACCCTCAAGGTCAAAGTTTAACTACATCAATTAAAGCTCACAAATTCAGTGACAAGCATGGGACTTAACTTCTTCACAGAAATGATACCCAGTGCAAATCAGCTAATGAGGCTTTTCAACCCCATATGCTTTCTTACTTTCTAGAACAGAGAATCTTGCTGGAGGTATGTGCTTACATATATGGTGACATGATTCTGATTAGTTCTATTTTTGAACTATAATTCATTGCCAATGGTGTTTTTCCAAGTTACAAGAAAAGATTAGGTGAGGACCCCCCAAATACCTGCCCTCCTCCCACATCACCTAATGTGCATGATGCAATGGTACATTTCAAAACTATTAAGAAATGAGTAGGCTCGGCACCTGTAGCTCAAATGGCTAAGGTGCCAGCCACATACACCAGAACTGATGGGTTCGAATCCACCCCGGGCCTGCCAAACAATGACAACTACAACCAAAAGACAGCCAGGCATTGTGGCAGGGACCTGTAGTCCCAGCTACTCAGGAGGATGAGGCAAGAGAATTGCTTAAGCCCAAGAGTTGGAGGTTGCTGTGAGCTATAATGCCACAGCACTCTACCTAGAGTGATAGCTTGAGACTCTGTCTCAAATAAAAGAAATGAATATAATTGTGATGGAGGTGTTACTTAGTTCAATATAAGCATTTTACATTATATATCAAAGCAATACCCTGAACACCATAAATACATCAATATACAAAGTTATGATTTAATAAAAAATAATTTAAAAAAAAGACTAGGCAATTAATTTTCTTAGTGTCATGAAAAAAGGCTTTTACATACTTTTGTATGACCTGTAGTACTAATTTAATACAAATCCATTATGCCTTATCCACAAATGCAAAATGCAGAAACACGGAAAATCAAAATTTGGGGTTTTATTTTTTTTAATTAGCACCATATTTATCTCATGGCAAAACCTCGCTTGAATGGATATGAGACTATTTGGAGTCTGTTTGTTGTACTTAGCATAGATATTGATGCTTTTTATCATAGAAATCATCATGGGTTTGATTAAGCAGAGCTTCTCTGGACTCCACTGAGGGCCATTACCTAATGCAAAATGTGCATGTATGTGCATTGTACTACCTTTATAAAATATGGGGAAAAAAACAAATTCTAAACCATAACTGGCCTAATCAGTTTTACATAAGGATGAACTGTGAAAAGTAACATGTGGGTATTTTCTAAGATAGTAGAAAGTGATTTTTGAAAATTGCCTCTATTTAAGTAAGCAATTCCCATTGTTATTGCTCATACACTCAGACTATTTTTACCCCCCTGAAAATTTTGTTTGGGTTTTTCGTGTACTATTTTTATTTTTATTCTATTCTTTAATTCATATACCCATGGAAAACCAGCAGAGGGAGAACACTAAAGACCGTCATCCACTAAATCCATAGACGGTGGCCACTTAGCCTTTCTGATCTATTAGAACAGTGCCTTAGGGCTGTTTACCTGGCTACTTCTTGTGATGAGACACATACTTAATCAAAGAACACTTAATATTTGGCCTCTTTGCTGAGACTGTCAGCAAAAGAACTAATTATGAAAAGAAATGTGTTTATCTGACCTATGCCCAATGCATAGCCCGACACTTTTTTTTCTCATTCTTATCTCAATTATAGAAGTTTGAATGAATCTTACCCACTCTTAACAAGAACCACTTTGAAAAGAGAAAAGAAGAAAAGAAAAACTCACATCTTCCCAGGTATGTTCTAACATCAATATATTGCTTTTTTTTTTTTTTTTAATTTGGTGGGAATCAGAACTTTATTTAAAAATCACTATATTAGTTTCTAGTTGCCTTTCATAACAACAGTTTTATTTTTGTGAAAACAAGTACCGGATTATATATGTTAGGTTTCTGAACAAAGAATGTTAAGTAGCTATGATACTGTGGTAACTGTGATACTGAATTCCAAAAGGGTAAGAGAGAAGAGAGAGACACACAGAAAATATATATAACCATAACATTGACATGGACTGTTTTGGTAAGAAAACGTTTTCAAAATACTTATTGTGTATACAACTGTGTGTTCATGAAGATCATCCTAGGCATGTGACTTCCTGTTAGAACAAGAGAGACAGAGAGCCAGAGTATATTCTGTGGTCTGGGAATACTTGACTCCAGTTTTGTTCAGTAAGAAAAGAGAAATTTAAGAGTACAAGACCCAAATGTATCAGTTTGACTGTCCTCACTAAAAATAGAAAACAAAGAAACATTTTAACTCAGTATATTTTCAGCTGTGGACTGGAAACCGACTGAAGTTAATTTATAAGTCCGACATGGAGCAAAAAAAGGGGGAAGCTTGCAACCTGCATATACTCATCTGGGTGCATTCAAAATGCATTTCATTTCAAAAAGAGCTCTTTAGAAGTCCACCAGCAGTGTGTATTTCCTATGTAGTCATGTAGTTTCAATAAATGGCAGTTCTTATGAATTCAGTGGAAACCTCAGTGGGAAGGAAAGTAAAAACCACAAAGCCACGGGGATGTCACAACTCCCCCAAATTAGTGCTACTTCACAAAAACAACTAACAACCTTTAAACAGCTTATGAAAAATGTCAAGTACATCAAGCACCTACCATCTGCTAAGACTGTGTTATGAAAATGTTAACAAATAGCTAGGTATTATTACAGCGAAGGAAAGAAAACACATCACGATTGATGGCCTCTGGGCAATTTATTAAACATCCGTATAAACCAGACATAAAAAACGGACTTGACAATATGGGAGAGGATTTTACGCATCTTCCTATCATAGTCACAATATTTTTAGGGGGCTTTCTATTAATCCTTTAGGTATAATTGTGTTCATTTACGCCAACATGAGGAATTGGCAGGAGTTACATGAAAAGTGAATGAGCTGGTAAGACCGGGGAATGTATTGCCTGCCCTGAGATATTTGTGGAACACTCTAGGTGTCTGGATTTGAAAGTAACATGCATCCTGGATTTCATCTCTCTATTCATTCTTGCTGCAATTTCCTTAGACATATCGAGGCTGAATGTTTTCTCTGCCTTTCTTAGAGGGATATTAAAAATCCTATGATACCCAGACCATCCATTCTGACATGGTGCACTTTACTTATTTTCAGCTAGATTTCATAATTAAAGTAGAATATGTACATGCAAAATAGCACAAGAGACAAACCATGAAAATAAGTTTTCTTCCCATCCTATTCCAAATCAGGGGAATACAGTTTAAAGTTGCTTATGTACATTCTATGAAATTTTTTATGTATATTATTGTGCCCATGTTCACTTTTTCCACAACTTTCCTTCTTCTTTTAACAATGAATCTTGGAGAGAATTCTGTCATCATGTCAGGACATAAAGATATCCCATACTTAAAAAGTGGCCACAAGGCAATCTCTTATATGAATGTATAATTTATTTTCAATCAGCTTCCTATTGATGAGCATTCTAGAATATTTCTAGACTTTTACTACTAATAACAATGGATACATATCTTTGTTTATATATGGTAGTTGTATCTATAAGAGAGACTACTAGAAACAGAATTTCTAGGTCAAAAAGTACACAAATTTAAAATTTTGAAAGATACTTCTAAATTTTTCTTTGAAGTGGATGTCCAGGGTACATTCCTGTTAACATTGTTTGAAATTCTTTATTTCCCCACGTCTTCACCAATGATTTTTGTCATTGACTATGAAAGTGAAAATGCTATTTCACAATTGTTTTAAATTTTAATATGAAATTATAGATAATGTTGAACATGTGTGTATATTTTTAAGCTATATGTTCTTTCCCTTTTTTCCTGCAAATTTCTTTATTCTTTTCTTAATGATTTTTAGTAGTTCTTTAAATGATAAAGAGTTTAATTCTAAACATAAACATGGGTGCTACAAATATTTTTCTTTCTTTTTTTTTTTTTTTTTTTTGACATTAGGGTAGTTGATGCTAAATAATTCTATTTAATAAGGTTTATCAGTTTTCCCCCTGGATCAGTGTTTAATTGTTTTTCATCAATTTTTAGAGAAAAACAAATGACTATATTATTTTAAGTAATTATAAGCATAGAACAAAGTTTCAGTCACCTTTCAGAAGAAATATATTTTAGAAGAAAACTCACATAGCTTAGAAACACATGAGCAGATATTCAATTAACCCATAATTTCATGTCAAAATTAAAAATTTTCATTAAAAGATTAGATCATCATGATTTTCATGTATAATATTTAATGAAACCCTAGTTATTATTTTTGAGAGGGTTAATATAAGATTCTGCAATGAGAAATTTGTTTCTACTGGTTTCCTTCTAGATTGAGAAGAAGCAGTCTCCTTGAGAATCCTTGAGGTCCTGGGTATGTGGGAGAGATGAAGTAACACAGAGGGTCTTTCATCGAAGAAGCCCGAGGGGTTTCAGTTTGGTCAACTGGGGGCAGGGGGCTAGTAGAATCACAGCTTCTGTCATAGCTCATTTTGAGGTTTAACTTGCCCTTTGCATGTTAAGAAGTTGTCTTACACAGTTCTGACAACTTGATTAGACACCTCTGGAGGTTCGTGGCCTTGCCTCTGATAAAGGCTGTGTAGGAACTTAACTGTTTTAAAGTAACTAAATAGAAGTCTTACAAGATTGTAAGACAGTAATATTAATATAAGGAGATTCTAACACCAAAAGAAAGTGTAACTTAAGCCAATGAAATACAAAAAGCCCGTTATAGGTGACAAAGTCAGTAGTAGAATACAGAAACCTTTAATTGCCATTTGGGTAAATATTATATGGATTCAGGACTATTATAACAGATATCCCCACACCACTTGCCAAATTCAACGTATACTCCTATTCCCCAATCACCTTTTCTCCCTAAGGTTTACTATGTAAAACTAAAATCTTCTCAAATACTAAAATATAAACTTTTATTCTCTGATTTCTTTCTCTAAATTCCTACTGCCTTTTATATTCAGTATCACACAGATTTGCACCTGACAGTTCTCTGCTTCTAACATAGGTGCTATTTCATTTCATCCCCAGCTACGCTGTGAGAGTTGTAAAGGAGGGGCCACGTTAGTTATTTACTTTATCTTCTCATTGTGCCAAGTGAACTACTGGATAAACAGTTCTCAGTGTTATTGATCAGTTGTACTTGAACTAAAGACATGTTCACATGCCTGGGATCTAAAGAGCCATCATCTCAACAAAAGCTTTTAAAGGTTTACCACAGTGACAAGACAAAAATGGCCTAAATTCCAAAAACTAATCACCCTTATCTTCAGTTCTAAAGAAATCTATTACTGGGGTTTCCTGATCCTGGAAAGGTAAACAGCAAGCAAGTGTTAGTGTCATTTCTAAACAGCATGTGGGATAAACCTCTGTACAAATTACCATCAATAGGCACAACAGGAAAGCAGAAACAGAAAGACTCATTTTCCTCGATTTGACTAGTTCCAATAAGTTTCTCTGCACAGAGCAATAGATGTGGTTCTCTAGTTGAAATGAAAATTTTAACTGCCACTTGCTTCATCACCATTCAAAGGAGATATTAGAACCTGTACTGTTTTCTGTCTGCTCTCCCCATACCTTTGCATGTATATGTGCATGCCTACGCACTGCCAATCCCCCAAAATAACTCTATTTATACAGATGTAGCTTGCCTTATTGCACTTCACTTCATTGTGCCTCCCAAATATTGCATTTTTTACAAATTGAAGTTTTGTGGGAGCCTTATGTTGAGCCAATCTTTCAGCACTATTTTCCGAACAGTATGTTGTTTATTTCATGTCTCTGTGTCTGATTTTGCTACTCTTGAACTATCTCAAACTTTTTCATTATTATTAATGTGATGATCTGGGATCAGTCATCTTTGTTGTTACTATTATAGTTGGGTATCATGAACCTTGCTGAGATAAGATGGTGAACTTAATCGATAAATATTATGTGTGTTCTGACTGCTCCACAGACTGGCTGCTCCACAGACTCCTTTTTCCATCTCCTCAGCTTTCCTCATGCCATGAGAAACAACAATAATGAAATTAGGCCAGTTGATAACCCTGAAATGGCCTCTAAATGTTCAAGTGAAAGGAATAGTCCCATCTCTCTTACATTAAATCAAAAGCTAGAAATCATTAAGCTTAGTGCAGAGGCATGTCGAATGCTAAGACAGGTTGAAAGCTAGGCCTCTTGCACCGAACAATTAGCCAAGTTGTGAATGAAAAGGAAAAGTTCTTGAAAGAAATTAGAAGTACAACTCCTGGGAATGCATGAATGATAAGAAAGCAAAACAGCCTTGTTGCTGATATAGAATTTAGTGGTCTAGACAGAAGATTAAACCAGCCGCATCATTCCCTTAAGCCAAAGCCCAATCCAGAGCAAGGCCCTAACTCTTCTCATTTATATAAAAGCTAATAGAGGTGATGAAGCTATAGAAAAAAGTATGAAGCTAGAAGTAGTTGTTTTGTGCAGTTTGGGGAAGGAAGAGCCTTAATATAACATAACAACATAAGGTAACATAACATAGCAAAACATAACAGTACAAGGTGAACAGCATGTCAGCAAGTACTGATGTAGAAGCTGCAACAATTTATCTAAAATATCTACCTAAGATCCTTGATGATGGTGGCTATACTAAATAATTTTTCTTTTTTCTTTTCTTTTCTTTTCTTTTCTTTTCTTTTCTTTTCTTTTCTTTTCTTTTCTTTTCTTTTTCTTTTTTCTCTCCTTTTTTTTTTTTTTAATTTATTAAATCACAGCTGCATACATTGATATGATTATGGGGCATCATACACTAGCTTCACAGACCATTTGACACATTTTCATCACAATAGCTAACATAGCCTTCCTGGCATTTTCCCAGTTACTGTGCCAAGACATTTACTTTCCACATTTACGAAGTTTCACATATATCCTTGTTAGATGCCCCTCAGGTGTAATTCCACCAGTACCCCTCCCTCCACCCACCTCCCCTCCCACCGTCCCCTTTCCCCCTGACCCCTATTCTTAGGTTGTACCTGGGTTATAGCTTTCATATGAAAGCCATAAATTAGTTTCATAGTAGGGCTGAGTACATTGGGTACTTTTTCTTCCATTCTTGAGATACTTTACTAAGAAGAATATGTTCCAGCTCTATCCATGTAAACACGAAAGAGGTAAAGTCTCCGTCTTTCTTTAAGGCTGCATAATATTCCATGGTGTACATATACCACAATTTATTAATTCATTCGTGGATCAATGGGCACTTGGGCTTTTTCCATGACTTAGCAATTATGAATAGGGCTGCAATAAACATTCTGGTACAAATATCTTTGTTAAGATGTGATTTTTGGTCCTCTGGGTATATGCCCAGCAGAGGAATTACCGGATTGAATGGGAGATCTATTTTTAGATCTCTAAGTGTTCTCCATATATCTTTCCAAAAGGAATGTATTAATCAAATGCATTAGCAAGAAAAAAAACAAGGGATCCCCTCACAGGCTGGGCAACGGATTTGAAGAGAAACTTCTCTAAAGAAGACAGATGCAAAATCTACAAACACATGAAAAAAAGCTCATTTTCCTTAATCATCAGAGAAATGCAAATCAAAACTACTTTAAGATAACCCCAGTTATCTAACCCCAGTAAGAGTAGCCCA
>CAUYPK010036446.1:0-47309 GCA_963574355.1 Loris lydekkerianus
AATTCCCCTACAACACTGAAACTTTATTATTTTTATATTAAGGGGCCCCAAACATAGTTAGACGACCTTTAAAGTCCCCTATAACCCTGAAACTTTATGATTATTATATTAATGGTCTATAGTTTTGCTTTTTTTTTTTTCTACTTATGAGTGGGACAGAGCTGAATCAGAACATTTCACCTGACAAATTTGAATTTCCCAAAAGATCATAGCATATATGAAGATGACTCTATGGATTGGATGCTCGTAAAGCACTGTTGAGTGCCTCCTCCATCTCTCTCTTCACCAAGAGTAATAATTTGGATATACCCAGTTTTGGGTAAGACTATGTCAATGGCAAGATTATTCATTAAACAAAGGTATTTTAAAGACTAACCTCGAGAAATGACTTCATTACCATCATGTTCTAATTAAACAGTAAACCAACCAGTGATTCAACAGAATTCTATATTCACACTCAAGTCATATCTACATATGGAGAAATAGTCCTGTTCCAGGAGCCCTCCACACTGTTTCTCTAAAGAAACACTCCACACTGTTTCTCATGTTCGGTACATACTATGAGGCAGCCTCTACATGATTGTTGTAACACTCTTTTCAGAAGCTAAACAAACCCTTCTGTGGATTGGTCAAAACTGACTTTGCATTAGAATTCAAATTCAGGGAGCGAGTCAAGTTCATTCTTGGTGAGGTAACATAAGCAACACTACAAAAAAGATAAAACTAAATTTCCCTATATATAATCGTGCTGCACATATAAGGGAAGAAAATAAAGAAGAAAAAGGTCAAACACCAGGAACATCTATGGGAACAGATGAGGTGGATGATAAACATAAATGAAACTCAAAAAAACCCTGAAGCATCATTTTAGGCAGTATTTTAATTATACCCTTTCCCTTCTACAGCTTGCAATATTACCATAAGCAAGCACAACTGAATCTCACCAACTGTCCATAATATTAAATTTGATGATTCTAAGAGAATGTCAAGACTGATATATCTAGTAAATGTTGGTTTCTTCCTTGCATAATTTATGAAGTTATGGTGGAAAACTTATCTAAAGAGATATATCCCAATGTCTGGGCAATCTAAAAACTTGAAAATCAAGTCATGCCTTTCTTTTCTCTACATCAATTCATTGTATTAATGAATTCCAATTCCTGTGGCATTCTATAGTTTCCTACATTTCCATTAAATTTAAATTTAAAACTGTCCTGAAATATGACATCCTAGTGTATTCATAAATGACTCCAATTTTTACTCACTATCATATAATTCCTTTCCTGTTTTATTTTATTTTTATTTTAGATTGATGAGAGGGGACAAATGTTTAGGTTACATTGTTTTCATTTCTAAGGTAAAGTTCATGTTGTAGTTGAGCCCTTCACCTAGGGAGCGTGCTGAACACCCCCACATTGTGCACATGAGGTGGGAACCCACCAATCACCCTCTCTGGTCCCCAGCCCTCCATCTTCCTTCCCTTCCCCCTCACTAGACTACACTTACGTTTTTCTTTGGTGTGGATTTGTAGTTATTTATATATTAGTTTCATATTTGTATTGAAATCATTGGGTGTTTTGTTTTTTTCCATCCTTGTGATACTTTACTAAGAAGAATGTCTTTCAACTCTCTCCAGGTAAACACGAAAGATATAAAGTCTCCATCATTTCTTATAGCTGAATTATATTCCATGGTATACATATAACTCTTGAAGAGAAACTTTTCCTATCTGATTTTTGTTGTTATTGTCTCTTTGAGACTCTACTAGTAAGCAAATAAATGTATTTTGATTAAAACGAAAGCTAACTCTACCATTTTAATAAATCTTTCCAGGGCTGGAGTCCAAACTTATGTAACAGTCTATCTTGAATGCTCAATAAAATTCTAGACACTAAAATAATACAGGGAAAATTTGGAAATACGGTCAATTCATGTATAATTACATTAATGAATCTAAGAACAAATAAAGAATATATAGGAGATTTGTTAAACAAAAAAAAAATGTTAAATTTTTCAATTCCATTTAATCTATATATTAAATCTAGAACTTCATATCAAACATATTATTAAGCTATTTTCCTATATCCAACATATATTTTGGAATCCATCCACCTATTACCACCAGAAATATACATCAAGAATAATAAAGCTGGAAGGAATCTCAAAAATCACCTGACAGTAACCCCTTTGTTTGAAAAATGAGGAAACTAAGCTGAAGGGAAGAAAAACAATTGCCCCAAGGTCATAAGGAGTCTGACTCCTGGGTCCAGGGTTATTCCTATGACACCATGTCACCTTAGAGTGAACTAAAAACATCTTTTATTCCTATCTTCTTTAAAAATAAAAGGCTGGGTTTCAAACGGAGCAAAAGAATAAATACAGAAGACTGTAGCATACACAGAAGACTTCCGTAATGCTGCCATTAGTAGCTTTAAAAGAGAAAAGGAGAAAAACCAAGGTGGTAACAAAGAGTCAACAGAAGGAAACTTTTTCATTAGACCCAATCAATATTATCTTTCCCCATCACTTAGAGCTTTACCGAGGAAAGGAAAGCAGCAGTGAATATGTTCTCTCGAGGGTATTTACCATTAAAATGAGATGTTGGTCTCAACTGTAAGTGTAAGGACCAGACAAGACTAAATTTGAAATCAATGGTAAGAGTTATTACTCATTAACCCAGTGCTAAGATATCTAAGTCAGTCAAAACAGAAATGAACCCTTTTCCAAATCAGCTGCACCACCTACTTCCCCTTGGTTTCTGGGGCAAAGACATAAATTAATATAAATACACCCCTCTCCCTTTTAGCATTCCCTTAGAAACTCCCCCTTCATAAGAGTTTAGGCAAAGTACATAAGGAGTGAAACAAGTGGCAATTGGAAGTTGGGTCTGGAAGAGATGGAAGACACGGGTTTATACGCATTATCTGATAGCCATATATCGAATTAAAACAGATTCATGATATTTTTTATTTTAACATCAAATGAAGATAAATTAACATAAGCCTAAAATACCAATTTCTTTTCTTGCTCAGCATGGTCATATCTGTGCAGAAATTCCCCTAGAGCCAGGCTAGTACTGATGCCATGAGTGCGTTACTCACCACTGGAAGTAATTTCATCTTGGTGAGTTATTTCTGACCACCTACTATGTAGAAAGCATTGACATGACAGGGCTGCTGCCTGCAGAAATGCACACCCTAGCAGCAGAGACAGACAGGTACCTGCACAGTAATTACAAGACAAGACAGATTAAGTACAGACACCTAGACAGATACAAAGCCTGGGAGGATCTGAGAAGATCTGGCAGAAAAGATGGGAATTGAACTGGGTTTGGAATAATGGGCAGGACTGCAGCAGGCTGCATAAATGAGGGGTTGCCTCTGGGTAAGTGAAGGATAGGCGTGGAGGTTAATGGCATCCCTGAAGGAGAAAAAAAAAAAAAAAAATAGCTGTGAAATAAAGGAGCTTAAATGGATAGATGCAGTAATGTTCTATGAATGTCAAGAAGGCTGGAGTTGGCTAGAGCAGTATGTGGAAAGAGGAAAAGAAAGAACCTTGATTGTGCTGCCTATTCATGTCAAAGATGTAAAAATAAAACTGGATGCTCTCAGGCAGGCATTGAACTCACACGTGCATTTTTGAAAGACAGATTGTGGCTAATTTGTTTTTTTTAAATTAAGAAATTATTATTTTTCTTGGAATACAGAAATTAAAGGAGAAACTATCCAAAATAACACATCAAAAACTGCAACTTGGAGCACAGTAATACAAATCTGGTGGCGAGAATTAACAAATCTTAATTACATATTGCCATGCACAAAAAGGACAAGGACTTTCTCATCATTTCTATATCCCATTCTCAAGTGCATGACATTCTCAATAGGTTTCTGGCAATTCAACTTGACCATACGTATTTAAAATCAGCTACCCACGTTTATGTTGCTGAAGACACAGAACAGGTAAATAGATCTTGCTGTAAGCATTGGGCAATGTCCCCACAAGGAGACAGCTGTTATGAAGTAGTAAGGTACAGGTTTATGATAACTTTTGATCCTTGCTCTTCCTTTCCTAGCTCTATGACCTAACTTACCCACTCAATCCTTTCTTCCATGAGGGGTGTGGGTGGATTGCAATGAACTCTCATGTTTTCTAATTCAAACTCAAGATGGACTGCTCAAGGCTGATGTCACAGTTAATCACCCTCAAGTGCAAAATATATAATTTTCTGAGACAAAAGTCTTAAGCAAAATGCCAGTTCCAGTGAAAGTTTTCAAATCAGAATTTCAGGCACCTGCCTGGAGTCAACAGGTTCACGAAGCTTGCTGCTGGTCAGCTCTGACAGGGGAAACCAGTTGAATATGGTTGCTTAGCATGAAAAAGACACTTTAGGTGAGAGTAATGAAAGTCAGTACCAAGAGCCAATCAGAGTCTTCATTTTCACCACATCAAAATTTACCCTGACAGAACAGACTCCCAACCAAGATGGCAGTCCTATCAGCAGACTCATAATGAATGGAACTCCAACTCAAGAAGCCATGTGATAACCCAGAAAATGCACTCATAAACATTTCAAGGAAGGGAATCTTGTGGAAACACTGGGAAAAGCATAATTTCAAAGCAAGTTTCCTTCTTGGGCCTGACCTATAGGTGGAAAGGGAGGAGTAGACCGAAAGTCTGGGAAACCAGAGCTGCAGAATGAGGAGGTGGCCCAGGCTCAATGCTGCCAACTGCTCTCCTGAGCAAAAGCTGTAGAGGATAACGGCCCAGGGCCTGTCAGAGAAACAAGTGAGGCAGGGAGGCAATAAAAGACTCTCACTTTCTAAGGGAAAGTAAATCTCCAGTCTCTCATAGAGATACCCTACATGAGGCGTATAACCTCCTTTCATCTTTTGCATTAACCTGCATGAAGTTCAAACACATTCTTCTTAATAAAGTATCACAAGAATGGAAGAGCAAGAATCCAACGTACTCAATATGAATATACAATCTAATAATACACGCCCACATTAAGAGAAAATCTCAGATCAATTCAAGGTGGGGAGTAGGACAATGAGGGAGCTGAAAAAGGGGAAGAGGGTGGAGTTGGGTGTGCTCCCGCTTAATGGGCACAATGTTAGGGTATATGACTCACATCTTGGGGGCAGGACACAAACATAAGAGGGACTTTACCTAACAAATGCAAACACTGTAACTTAATTTTTGTACCCTCAAATTAACGTGAAACAAGCAAAATATATTTATGTATGTACCGTATATACTCGAGTATAAGCCGATTTTTTCCGGCACAAAATTTGTGCCAAAAAACCCGAACTCAAAAAACTCGGCTTATACTCGAGTATATACGGTATGTATGTATGTATATATATGTATAGAATTCTCATATGTCACTTCCTCTTCCTCTCATGGCTACACTCTGGTTGCAAAAATCCTCCATAATCTTCCTTTGAAACAAGAAAGTACAGCGGTAACACTACACTGACTTGCTCCATGGTGGGAAACAAGAGTTTCCTTAAAATTTAAGATTTGCTTTATTTTCCATCATTTTTATTTACTACCCAGACATGGATGAACCTTTACTGTTCCAGCCTCTTTGGGTGATCTGAGGTTGCATAGAGAATGGACATGTGGACAGCTCTAGTAGAGCTATTTGTTCAAAAATGGACTCTGACATTTGTTCTAACGAGATGATTTAAACATGGATATCTACCTTTGGTACTTATTTAAATTTTCCCCCTGGTTCTTAATTATTTGGGGATTATTATCTGATTCTAGGGAACTGAAGGTGATCTGAGTCATCTTTTGAACTCCCAAGATTAAAATCCAACATTTAAATCACTGGGACAATAAAAAATATCTCTTCTAGAAATTTTTATTTTTCTCTCTTTATAATAACTTACACAAATTTATAGTTTTTCTCTCATAAATTTCTTTCACACTACATTTCAATCTCCCTTTTCACCTTAGTTTTAAAGTCTTTAATTCTGTGTGCAACTGAGGGGAAGAGAACAGGCCTACACTGCGGTGAAAAGAAAGACCAATAATTTAGACAAGATTCATTTATTAGTGCATTACAGGTAATAAAACCATGGCATGTGGTTAGGAACATCTAAAACAGCACACTAAAAGAACAGTTTTTGTCCTTCCTTTATATTTAAGAAAAGAGCTAGGCATGGTGGCTCAGCCTGTCATCTCAGCATTTTGGGAGGCCAAGACAGAAGGATTGATTGAGCCCAGGAGTTCAAGACCAACCCAGGGAATACAGTGAGACCCTGTCTCTACAAAAAATATGTCTTGGTTCTCACCAGTAGTCCCAGCTACTCAGGAGATGAGGGAGGAGGATTGCTTGAGCCCAGGAGTTTGAGGTTGCAGTGAGCTATAATGATGTCCCTGTCCTCTAGCCCAGGACTCGGAGGGAGATACTGCCTCCAAACAGAATAAAGAAACACCACCAATAACAACCTAAAGTAAGAAGCAGGGAGCATATTTATGTCTCATGTATCTACTCTAGAGTATTTCTATTAGGCGAGAAGTTATAAGTGACAGATTTTCAAGCAAAAAAAAAAAAAAAAAAAATCCCCTAGGTACCCTTAAATACAACTCCCTTGTTTTTTCAAGGAAGAAAACGGAGATACATTTCCAGTAGAGCTGAATGGCAAAGTCAAAAGAAAACTAGATTAGGAAAAGCAAACCTGAGTTCAAATCTATAGTCTGACGCTGGGAAGCCCCAGGCTTGCAGGACCTCAGCATCCATACGGGGGAAGTAGAAACACTAACTTCTGAATCCCAGAGGCTCGGCCCATGAGTCAGTGCGCCATTTACTCACTGATGTAATGGCAACTGAAGAGCTGCAGTGACACAGGCAGTGTGCTATGTGCTGAGAAACTAGTGCTGGCCGGGGAACATGTCCTATCCTTAGAAACTCACATTCTCTCCAGGAGGATGAGGCACACACATACCACGTCACACAGCTCAGTTTCGGGACACCGTGAAACACGAGGAAGATTCAACAATGAGGACAAGGACAGTGCTCTAGACTGAGTGCTGGTGTCCTCCTGCCCTCCCCAAATTCCTGGGTTGAAATCCTAAGCTCTAAGGTGATGGTATTAGGAGGTGGGGCCTTTGGGAGGTGATTAGGTGGGAAGGACTCTGCCCTCATGAATGAGATTAGTATCCTTATTAAAGAGGTCCCAGAGAGCTCTTTTCCCCTTCCAGAATGTGAAAAAGCGGCAAAAAGACTGCCCTCTATGAACCAGGAACATACAGATGGGTATTAAGGACCGTCAATATACTGTACGACGATTAAACAATAATTAAATAAATTAAATAAATCACAGTTTTTCACCTTGGCTTTCTCTGGTGCTTTGCATTGCAATTTGGCAATTGCATTGTGTGACCCCTACTGACTCTGGCTCCTCCCGGGCACTCCTCCATCTCAGCAAAGGCACGATCCACTATTGAACTGGTCAGCCTAGAATCTTCGAGGCTCCTTCCTTTCCCTCCCATCAGGTTCTCCTCACTCTATAGCCACTCCACTCTTAATTCCTTGTATCGTTTCAACATTATCTATAGCCTAGACCAATGGTTCTCAAACTTTTTTGTCTCAGAACCTGTGCACACTTCTAGGTATTAGTGAGTACCCACAAGAGCTTTTGTTTCTGTGAGTTCTCTCTCTCAATATTGACTGTATTTCGATACTACAACAAATGTTCTAAATGTTTATCCAAAATAATAAAAGCCCACTAAATGTTAACATATATAGCCTCTTTTAATGAAAATTATATTCTCTAAAACAAAAGAAAAAAATAGTGAAACAACCAGTTTATGAATGTTTGTAAATCTCTGTTACACCTGGCTTAACAGAAATCAACCAGATTCTCAACCTGCTTCTGCATTCAATGTCTTGTGGTATGCCTGTGTGGCTGAAGTATGTCACAACAACTTGGCCGCACATGGAAAAGGGAGGAACATTTTAATACCCCTGGATCATAGTCCCTGGAAAAGCCACTGGATGCTTGGGACAGATAAGTGAAAAGGCAAATAATTAGTATTATTATGAAATATTTTTATGAAAAGTTTTGACCTTATGGATCAAGGTGTTCCCGGGGCCCCTGTGCCGCACTTTGAGAACCGCTGGTGGGGACTGATGCATTAGCCTCTTTATTCTTCCTTTGCTTCCACTCTGCTTCCCTTGAAACCCATTCTCGTCTTCAAAGCCAAAGTGCCAGTTTAAAAATAAAAGTCACATTATAACAGCTCCTACTGCTGACCCTTCCTGGGGCTTTCCAGGCCCTGCACAACTCACTCCTTGCCAAGCATTCCAACATCAGAAAAGTTTTGTTAATTCCATGGGAAGTCATTAGCTAAAACCCAAAACATAGCATATTAAATGTATCTCCTAACTCTAACAACACCATCTTTAGAAGTCCTCAAAAATCTGTAATAATTCTAGAAGAAAAAGTCTATCAATGCATATTATGATGAAGCACTCAAGAAAGGGACAAAAACCAATCAATATTAACAAATT
Source organism: Loris lydekkerianus (assembly GCA_963574355.1). Taxonomy (NCBI): domain Eukaryota; kingdom Metazoa; phylum Chordata; class Mammalia; order Primates; family Lorisidae; genus Loris; species Loris lydekkerianus. The sequence goes on from CAUYPK010036446.1 coordinate 8,525, forward strand.
TCCCAAACCAAATCTATAAGGTAATGTCCATACACAAATATGTCCTCACCAGGAATAGAAACTATATGTTGCTATATAAGTAAGCCCTGGACTTTATAATTTTATGACACAAAGTTAATTTCTAAAAATCTTCTAAAACATTCTTCTTATCTCCTCAAACAGAAACTGCTTCATGGCCTGCAAATTGTTTTTTAATTCTATTGAAGAACACCAGCTTCATTAAAACATTAAGGATTTAATCCTGAGTCATATATGACTTGGTAAGATTTCTGTGAGATAAAGGAAATCAAGAGATCACAGTATCCCTACTATTTTAAAATGTTCTTACAATGGAAACAGAATTTGTTAATGTATAAACTGCTGTAGAGAAAATAGAATTTAGAAAAAAACAAACAAAATACTAGTTTAAACCCTAAGGTGAGTTTCTGAAGAGAAAAGCTTTTTTTTTTTTTTTTAAACAAACATCAAGGCAAATATCATCTAATTAGGTTGATTCTGTAGTTGAGATATAAGTCACACTTTTAAAAGAGAAAATATAATCAAAGCACTTGCTACAAACATAAAATATCACCTGTCATATGAATCTATTCTGAATCTCATCTCTATGTTAACCAAATTATGTCAATTTATAAAAATCTAATTTATATGCCATAGATCACATGATTAAGCATATTTTCCCTTTTGCTGTCATCTTTCTTCTTGAAGTTCCTATTTCCTCTGATGCTTCCTTCCTCTACAAAAAAGATAGATTTTACAATAAAAATGGTGAATGAGTATACTGACAAATACTATACACCTACCAAAACAAGTTAGAAAAGTAGTACTGAATTTTTGAATAACCACAATTTTTACAACATCAGAAACAAGGACTCTGAAAAATAAGATAAATGAAAATCAACAAAATTTGATAAAATTACAATCCTTTTAAAATTTATTACATAGTGTAATTATATATCACATTAAAAAAAAAACAAAGAAGGAAGGGCATATAAAATAAAATACTTAAAAATACTAAAGATTTTTAGGGGAGGGGTTTCTCCTAATTGATGATTCTTTAATGTTTAATGGAAAGAACTAAATTACATAGAAAACTAATAAAAACACCAAACATCTCTTAAAATACCTAGGTTTAAGTTTAGCTAGTTACTCTGCACTTTCCAAAGAGGCTCTTTGACGAATGAAAGGTTGATTCTGGATGACCTCCAAGGTCTGTGGCTGCTCAGACATTCAGAAGTCCTATAAACACATTTATCTTCTTGATTACGAATGCCGTCCCTTACCTACAGTAACTTCTGAGTTTAAACATACATCATTTTAGAGTTAAACATTTGTCCAAGTGTTTTTATTCAAAATAAAGCAAACGCTGGATATGAATAAGCCATGTAATTCATATGAATGTACTTATGGCCTAGATACAGCAACATAAGTGGCATCAACATTTAAGCAAATATTCTATGGCTTATACAGGCATTTCATGCATAAGTAGTGACTCAGATAATGACTATAAGAATGTTCTTTTCTTTATTACAAAGTACACAAACAGAAATGTTCTAAAGTCTTACCTATGGTTCAATGCCCTCACTCAACTTGCCAGTTAGGGAACTCCAACATTTCATGTGGAAAGAGCTACAGCCCACACAGGGCCTGAAGTACGGACCATTCCTGTGCTAGCTGTAGGTCTTCAATAATGCATCTCAGCTATATAAAGGGGTCGTTTCTGAACTCAGATTGCCTTTCTTACCCTATGCCATCTTCTCCAAGTTACTTCTTCTACTTTGCCCTATCCCTGTTATAATTATAATGTTAATAATGACAACACTAATCCCAACTCCTGATATTCATATACACACATATAATTCCATCTTTTGACAGAAGACATCCAGTTCTTCACACACTTTTTTCTGTGTTGTGTAGCAAAGAAGACAGGCAAAAAACAAAAAATCTAGTTCTAGTTCCAATTTTGTCACAAGCTAGCTGTGTGACCTTAGATAAACCACATACTTGCTATGGCTTTAAGATTTCTCATCTATAAAGGTAAGTATTTTCCAGTACAATCCCAGGGAGAGCCATCCCATCGCGCTGCAGGGATGGCGTTCACCATGCGTAAGGTGACCCTGGAGCTGGGTGATGTGAGATCCTGGCCTGCCACTTCCCATGTTTCCATTCTGTTTTATGGTAATTTTAAAATCTGAGCCCTTTGCCATACTTCTGGATCCCGACTGTCTTTATAAGGTTTCAGTCGTATACATACCAGGATTTGGTGTACTAAGAAAGGAGGAGAGATACTGAGTGTGTAAGCCCTGACATCAGAAATACTACCACGGCTTTTCCCTTCTAATACTTGGCTTAGCCTCACTGCCTCAGACTCACTCTCCTAGAAAGTCTGTTCAATGAAACCTGTGTTTCAGTGCAGCAATTCTTTATCAGGATAAATTATTCCATTTCACCACTTTACCTTCTGTGACTCACTTGGTAGTTCACAATGATAGGGCTTAGCAAGGCTACTGATTTCAAGAATAGCTCAAATATCAGGTGAACACAACATCAAGGTGCTTATAAAACAGATTCCCTCAAATAGTTTTTCTTTTTGGTGTGTAGCAACTTCCTGCCAATCCAGCTAAAGAATCCTCTCTGAAATTGAGATGTAGAAGGTGCTATCTCTCTATAAATAGGTTCATCCCATGCTATGTGAATCATGGTTGCTGACAGCAAATCAACAGATTAATTATCTGGCTTTGTTAGTAAGGATAATAGCACACTATTGTCTTCCCAAAAAGCCTTTTCCACACACCACATCCCATTTTATAAACTGAGCTTCAGAACAAACTGAAGTTTGTGGTGTCCAAACACATGCATGGTGCCCTTGCACTGGGAACATTTTAATGGGTCTTGCCATCTCTCTCTGCCTGACTGTCACTGGGACACTTTTAGCTAAAGGAAGTCACCAGTCAGGATCTTCTGTGCTGAGATGAAATGAATACTAACTAGATGAAAAGGAGAAGCATGTTACATGAGCAGTGAGGAAAACAATAAACTCAGAAATCCACACTAATTCTCTGTTTTCTAATGAAATACTAAGGAAAGGGCCACAGGAAGCAACAAATGCAGTCCTTCCTTCCCATGCAAAATTAAGTCATGCAAATTAAGCCATGCAAAAGTAAGCCATTGCTCATCTCCGAATCAACCAAGATCAGATGACTTTATCTCACCCATTCACAAATCCATCCATCATTCCTATTACTTTGCATTTAGCTGAGGGGGCTGAGTAGGATTAACTCAAAAACTTCCTATAATTATCCCAAGCAGAGTGCAAGAACCTACTTCAGAGATTGAGATGAGAGCATCATATTGAGTTCAGAGCCTTTAAGTTCCCCGTAGACTACATAAACCCTAAGAGAAGGCGTCCAAATGATCCCTGTACAACACAAGTGATTTTATTTTCTCCCAATATGAATTACTTATTTTTCAAGGCTAATTCTAGTTTTTGCATAAATATTCACTTCTATAAAATGAATAGGCTATGTAAATTGGATGTAGAATAGCAGAGACTTTAGTAGCTCACCTTAAGATCATAATATTTTTGTTTACTCCTGCAATTTATTACTTTATTCATCATCACATGACAACCCAACGGAAAATGAAATGGGATGGTTTCTTCCAAGACTTAATCCCAATTTCTAAGCTAATTAATTGTGCACCCCACTTGCCCAGACTTCTCAACTGTTTTCCTTAACCCAGTGAACCTAGCCAATGTGCCTCATTTCTGGACACCAAAAGAATACAGAGGTACAAACAGGCAAACTAGTCAACTAGTTTGCACAGAGCAGGCATTCCCTCTAGATCACAGTTTCCTTTTGCTTGTCCACCATAAGGGTCCAGTATCTGCAGATTGCTAATAACCCTGATGCCACAACCCAGAGGATCAACAGTCTAAGGGAAGCCAGATCTTGTAGCAATTTTGTTCTCATTCTCTTAAGCTGGAACACTGGCCTGGCTTGAGCTGGGAGGCATCACACTGAAACTTAAGGTATCCATTTTCCTTTTGTAAACAGACATATCAGAAGGCAATCATTTGAGTTTAAGCCCTCAGAAGAGAGTTAGCTTCAGAAAGGCCATGCCATGAAAATCTCAAATGAGTCTTCAGTTTTCTTTATTAACTCTCCCTCCCCCACCAAACTGTGGAAACCATCTTGTCCCCTAAATGTTCCAAAAGTAAGCATCAGTGTGCAGAGAATGGTAATAGGACAGAAAAGTTAATGAGTGAGGATCCTTGGAAACCATGAGAATGGATGGAAGGAGAAAACAAGAAAAGGGGGAGATCCAGATAAAAGGAAGTGAAGGATGTGGGAAAACGGAAAAGTAAGAAATTGGGATGTCTGAAAGCAGCAATACCATGTGTTGCTGGAGGAAGAGTTTAAAAAGAGAACAAATTTAAGTCCACCTGGTGTCTTCTAAGTGTCTACCCTAGATTACAAGGGAGAGCTTTCTGCATCTGTAGGTCCTCAGTGGGCAGCAGACGTACTCTCACCATAGACGGATGAATGGGAGAGCGAGAAAATGAATGAATGACTGAAGGAAAGCACGAGGCGGCCACCGCCTCATGGACTCTACAGGCTATTTTGAACTACGTGTATCCATACGTGCAACTCACGTCCCAGTCAGAGCCTAGACTGAACAAAGCAGAAAGTGTTTTCCTGAAGATGAGACAAGAAAGAAGCTCTTAACTCCTAGGGTGGTTGAAAGATGCCTGAAAAGGGGAGGAAAGAGGGGCAAGAATGGAAGAGAGGGGTCCTGTTCCCTTCCACTGGCGCCCTCGGGTACTCTGAGGAAGGGGAGGAGGGGTGTCGCCCTCAGGGGCCCGCGCTCCGGGCTTCTACTGACCTGGTCTCCTCCTCACCGGCCTCTTGCGGCCGCTGCAGAAACGCACTTTGCTGAACACCCCGAGGACGTGCCTCTCGCACAGGGAGCGCCCGTCTTTGCTGGGGCTGGAGCGGCGCTTGGAGGCCGACACCCGGTCGCTGTTGGACTCCCTCGCCTGCCGCTTCTGCCGGATGAGGGAGCTGGCTATCGCCGCAGCCATAGCTGCTCAGCGCGGGCCCCAGGCCCCAGGCGCTCTGTGCCCGCGGGTCTCTTTCCGCCGGGCCGAGGGCAGGACCTCGGCGGCCGGGAGGGACAGGACAGGCGCGGGGAGGCAGTCCTAATAATATTTGAGGAGGCTGCAGTACCGAAAACCCAGCGCCCACAAGGTTAGTCAAAGTCTGGGCAGTGGCGACAAAACGTGTGAAAATCCAGATGCAAACTTCCCCAACCTCTGGCAGCGGGAGCGGGGCGGTCCCAGGCCTTCCCGGCGAAGTAGGCGTTTGCTCCCCAAACTTGCACCTCAAAGCGATCCGTGTCCAAAGGGGCGGTGGGGAGTTTAGTCACACTGCGTTCGGGGTACCAAGTGGACGGGAAAGAAGGATGTCCAAAATAACAAGCCGTGCCCCTGCTGGAGAGGCGCAAGCGTGCTGAGATGTCCCAAGTATACCTACACATACATACATATAAAACCCATTTACAAAGCAGAGTCCGGACCCAGGCGGGCAGTGCTACCCCGGGAGAAAATACTAAAAAAGTGAATAAAACGTTCCTTTAGAAAACAAGCCACCAACCGCAAGAGAGGAAAGGAAGGCAGCGATTTAACTCCCTGCGGCCCGCAGTTCTGGAGATTAGGAGGTCCGTCCCGGCTGGGTGAGGTCCACCGAATGCATCGCCCCGGCTGCGGTTTTCCCGGGACCAGCCCCCCGACTTCTGGAATTCCGAGAGGCGCCAAGTGGGAGCAGTACCCGGAGTCTGGGTAGGGGCGCGGGGTGCAGCCAGATGTTTCCCGGGGCGGTGAGCGCGACTTCAGGCCGGCAGCACTGCAAACAGAGCGGGAGGCGAGAGGGGGAAGGGAGGGAGGGAGATCCTCGAGGGCCGGGCACCCCAGGGGGGAGCAACCCGCGCGAGCCGATCTGCGGGGTCCTAAGAGCCGGCGCTCTTTCCGCTTGCTTTCCGGCACGAGACGGGCACAGTTGGTGATTATTTAGGGAATCCTAAATCTGGAATGACTCAGTAGTTTAAATAAGCCCCCTCGAAAGGCAGCGATGCCGAAGGTGTCCTCTCCAGCTCGGCGCCCACACGCCTTTAACTGGAGCTCCCCGCCATGGTCCGCCCGGAGCCGCCGCACCGAGCCGGTCTCTGCACAGGCTCCGAGGGTGCGAGGGGGGGGGAGGAGGGGGCGCCCCGGCCGGCTCCGGATCAGGTCATCGCCGCGCCGCCCGGGCTCCCCAGGCTCGCGCGCCCCGGCAGTCGGCAGCACCCAGGCAGCAGATCAGATGGGGTTTACCCGCCGGACGCGAGGCCGATCACTCAGTCCCGCGCCGCCCATCGCGGCGGAGGAAGGAAATGACCCGCGCGCTGCGAACACCCGCGCGTCCGCTCGCGTTGGGCGGGTGTTGGCTGCGGGCTACGTCGACTCGCGGTGGCTGCGGCTCCCGGCCGGAGCTGCCCACCATGGTCAGGCGCCGGGGGCGCAGGCGGGGCCCCTAGGGCCCCGGGACGACGGCGGAAGACGGCAGAGCTCGCAACCCGGGCCCAGGGGGCCAAACGCGGACTGTGGGACCCGGGCCAGGAGGCAGGTGCGGGCGGCCGCCAACTCCCCCAACTTGCTGCGCGGGTGGCCGCTTAGAGCCGCGCGCTTGCTGGGCGCCCCCAGATGCCGCGCCGCCGCCTCCCCGGTCCCGGGAGGGGGCGCTCAGGGCGGAGTCCCATTCATGGGCTGAGGCTCTGGGCGCGCGGAACCGCACCAACCCCACCGGCTCTCTTGGCTGGAGTGCCAGCTCCGCAGGAAACTCCAGGCTGGGCCAGAGCCACCGAGACGGCGGGTGGGACGTAGAGCCGGCGGCAGCCGCGGTTCCTGCCGACCCGCGGGAGAGCGGAAGAGCGCCCAGGTGGGGCCGAGCGAGGGGCCGGGCTCATGGGGCGCAGGGAAGCGCAGCGCGCTCAGGTCTAGCTCCCTTTACTCGCGCCCTCTGCTCCCAGACTCCCTTCTCTCCTTCCTCCCTCCTGTCACTCCTCTCCCCCGCTCTGTCTTCTGTCTCTCCCCTTTTCTCCTCTCTACGCAATCCTACGTGATTGAGGTTTGGATGAGAAATTCTCAAGAGGCAGAGTGGGGGAACTGCAGCTCGGGTCTGCTCTGTCCCGTCCCTCCCACAAGAAAAACAACCGTGGGCAGGTTGAAAGACCCCAGGTGCACAAGGAAGGCGTTGGGGGAGGGGAGAACTGAGAGAATGCGGTCCGTCCTTTCTCCAGTGAGCTCGAGCAGCATGTAAAATTCTGTTTAGGAAGGAAGTGGAGAAAGTAACAATGGCCTCTTTGGCCCTCATGATGGTCTCCACCTTCAGCTCATTTTGAAACATGAAAAGGTGTTTCTTCCTCCTTAGGACCCACATTTCTTGGTTTTGTCTAGAAAGCTGCAAAGCAGTCACAGTCCCTAAAAAGAGGGACCAAGTGAGCAACCTACACAGAGGATGAACGGAGGTGGGGCGAGGAAGTGACGTGTGCAAAGGCCATCAACAACACGCTGTGGCGCGCAGTCAGGTCCAGAAGTGCTTGTGATGACAGCTGATGTTGAAGAAACTTAACCAAGTAGTCCCACAAGTTAAAACTAGCATGAAGGACCTTCCAGTCCTGCTAAAGTCTCGGAGTGGCTTTTAGTTATAATTTCTCCTCAATGTCTCCAAATAGCCCTAATCTGTCTCCTTCACAGACACTTCACTAACCATCTAGGCAAAAGGATTAAATGTATGATTTCTGAGCACAAACAGGTGTATGTTGGAAGCATCCTAATAAAGGAAGAGGAAAGTGCAGGCCCTGAAAACTATAGAAAATGGATGTTAAGACCCAGAGGAACCCCAGGAGCTCTCTAGATGTAGAACCAGCTGAGATTCACTTGGGCAATGAGAAGGATTGTATCTATGAGGTTGTTTAGAGCAAGTATTGAGTCTAACAACCCTACTACGCCTTGGGGCCTGGACCTTCCAGGATGCAGTGCCAGCTGGGCAAAGCAAAGGCTGGCAGAGTAATAGTTCATGGGACAGCCAGCTGGGATGAAGATTAACAACAGACTCAACGCCCTGAAGAAAGGCGGATCCCAGATATCAATGGGGACTATCCACCCTTTGCAGCAGTTTCCTGGGGTGGAATGAGGACAGTGGATTCATTCCGGGAGTCTAACAATACACAAGGAGACAGGTGAAAAAGAACACACACACCACTCTTCTCCAAAAGTGAACCTGAATACATGCTCAAAAGTGCATCTGAATGAAACAAGGAACATACCTTAAAATCGATTTGGTAACAACGTTGATTAGAAAAATGTTCACATTCCCCAAGTATGATTATTTTCCGCCCCTGCCTAACAGAAGACTTGTCAAAATCTTAACCAAGGCTAGCATAGATAGTACTGGCTGGCTTGGGTGGGAGGTGGGGGGCTCCTGCCTTCTCCAGTTAAACACCAGAATGAAAAAGTTTAGTTAAGGGGAGTATCCATAGAATCAGGCAAGAGTAGGGTGTATGATGAAGCCTTGAGGAAATCACTGCTAACCTTGGAATCTCTTTTTTATCTTCATTCCCATCTACCTCACAGTACTGAATATGCATGTATAGGCTTTTTTGAAAACTGGAAAATGCCAAATGAGTAAAAGAAATGATGACAGTGTTTCTTCACCTGAAATGTTTATTTAAAATGCAAATTCCTGATGGTCTCAAAAAAATGTCAAGCAGAAATCTGTAGGGGGAGAGCCCAAGAATCTGAATTTTAACAAGTTTCCAGGTACCACAGTTTGAAAGTTTAATATATGATTGCAAAGTAGATAATACAAATGCAGTCCTGTGTCCCTCACCCTGCCCCTCTACAACCCCCCCCCCGCCCCCAAAAAAGGCCTGGAAAGAGGATATGTTTTTTTAATCTTTGTGTCACCAAGTTTTTCTCATAGGTTTTTGAGAATTGAAGATGTTTTCATGTACAAGGTAAATAATACAGAGGCATAGGAGAGAAGAGGAAGTGATGAATAAAGCTGAAAAAGCAGGGAACAGTTACTGTTTGAACTTCTCTGTTTTGACATGACAATATCAAGTTAGGCATTTAAAGAAAAGGAAAAAAACAATCAATGCCAGCTTTCCGAGAGCGACATTATTTCTGCCTTTAGATCTCTATTAAAAGAAGGTGTGGGTGGCGCCTGTGGCTCAGTGAGTAGGGCGCGGGCCCCATATACTGAGGGTGGTGGGTTCAAACCCAGCCCCGGCTGAACTGCAACAAAAAAATAGCCAGGCATTGTGGCGGGCACCTGTAGTCCCAGCTGCTCAGGAGGCTGAGGCAGGAGAATCACGGAAGCCCAAGAGCTGGAGGTTGCTGCGAGTCCTGTGACATCACGGCACTCCACTGAGGGCAGTAAAGTGAGACTCTGTCTCTACAAAAAAAAATAATAAATAACGTGGTGTTTTGGATTCAATGAGACAACAAAGACTACTTTTTTGCTTACACTCCCACTGCTGTTGTCAGAGTGCTCTTTGGCTGTTTAGCCCCTTAAGTCATCAGCAGCATCACTTACTCTGTTTCCCCAGTGAGAAGAGGTAAGGATAGAGAAATTTAAATTATCTGGGACCTAAGTACATGGGTATTGAATTCAGAAGAAATACTTAAATTAATTACTTTTATGTCCAGAAATTTATAACTTTCCTACCCAGGCCAGGGGTAAAAAAATCTCATAATCTCATAAATCTCCCTCCAGTCTTGCTAGGACATTTCCAATACCTTTGCATATTGGGATCAGGAATACAATTAAATCAACCTACTCATTACTGATGATTTAGGTTGAGCCACTGGGTATTTAAAAGGGTAATTTCTTAGGGATACCAATACCTTGATTTTTATATTACTGTTCTTTGAAAAACTTAAATTTCTTTTCCAATTCTGAAGACATCATGAGTAGAAGTTTTAATTACTTTGGAGAAAGTCACCAGTTACACATCAAAAGGACAATTACGTAGTTATATTTCTATTTCTGACCTCCAGACAAACAAAACACAAATAGTCTTACTCTTTTCTATATTGTAAAAGGAAAAACCATGGAGTCCTTTTAGCCTTTTGCTTATTCACAGACCAAGTCTGCCAACTCCTAAATCTAACTGTTAGGACCTAATTTACATACTCACTTTAAACATTGCATCCAGCACAGATTTCATTCTGTGTCACTTACAAGGGGAGCTCTATACACCTCAGCATTTTCTCTGCCTTCAATAAGCTTACAATTCCTGACTTCATGATTTTATTTGTTTTGCACCTACAAGCTGTATGCTTCTGGACAAGTTATACACCCTCTCTAAACCACATCTGCAAAATAAATAAATGGCAATGATACTAGCAGTACCTAACTAACAGGGCTGTTACAAAGTTCAAAGAAATTATGATAATGTATGAGAATGACCACCCTGTCATTAACATCCCATTTAAATCAAGTGTCTGCTATAAAATAACAGTACAGAGTCCCCCAAACATAAAAATAACACATATCTTATGATTCATATACATCGTCATTCAGTCTTGGACATAATAATGCATTTAACGAAGGCTAAGAATTTACTGGAAGTGAATGGTTAACCTTGACATTGCAGTGGCAAAGAGAATTTTCATTACTGGAATACTGTCAATGTCCTCATCTGTTGGGGACGTGGAGAAGCCCAGCGATGCTCACATGTCTTCGTGCTCTGAGATGGGCCCCAACTCAAAGCTTTGTGAATATGAGCTCACAGGACTCTGTCACAGCAAGCAGGCAAATGTCTTTTCTCCATGAATTTTATCCTATATAGTTGCTATACTTCCATTTGCTTTTCTTTGCCAGATTGTCAGTTAAAATAGCCTGGCAAAAGCAATATAAACAACTACTCTCTAATAATTTGCGAATTCCTTTATATAGCAAATTTATTCCTGGTGCTTTATTCCACAACTCAACAATTGAATTGCTGCTACATGTTATGTGTCTATCTGGTCTTGATCGTCTTTCAAAACAGAAAGGAGAATGTATTTAAATCTACTTTATGCCATAGATAAAGGATGTTATCCTCACTGCCCACATAGAAGAATTTTCAATGTTTTGGAGAACGTCTGTTTTGATAAGAAGCATAAGATGAAACCAGTGTAAGCCGATCCTAAGTGCCTGGCACACGTCTAAGTGCATTGCAACTATTGACACATTGAATCTTTACAGCAACTCTATGAGGCAGGTTCTGTCATACCCCCTTTTTATAAATAAAGAAACCAAGGCACAGAGAGGTTAAGGCTGCTCTTAATTGAGATTACCCAGCTAAAATTGCTACAGTTCAGATTCGAACTCTAGTTTATTCTCTGTTACACTTTATGTCAATAAAAATACAATATCGTGAATAATTATAATCATATAATACAATCAATAAGACTATAATAATCATTTATATGGCTCTATACTGTTTAAAAATCATTTGTTCATGTGTTATCTCATTGAAACTCTAACATCTTTGTAATAAAAGTTCAGGAGATAATAATACTAATTCAATCTTATAAACTGAGACACCAATAAATCACGTCATCGTCCAAGGTCACACAATCAATGAGTGAAGATCTATGAGTTTAATCCAGACCTTCTGACCTCACAGCCTCTACCTCCCTAACTAAGGTCACATGGGGGGGGGGGAACCTGGTAAGGCCAAATGTCCTTCCATCTTTTGAATGATCTTCAAGAAATAATTCTGTGTTAAAATGGAGGGAATACAAGTGTCTTGAATTCTCTCTCTCTGCAGCTCTTATGTTTTTCTGGGTCTGGGAGCTAAAGTGATGGTTTTGCCATTTTGGGCCATGACAGGGTACTCTGTTCTCTTTGGTTCCAAGAATATGGCCTTCAAACACTTTCTTGCTTAGTATAGTAATTCAAATTGAGGTTTATCAGAAAACCATAGGGATATTAAACCAAAACAGAAATTAAATAAACGTATACATAGATAAATTTATATTTCCTCTATTCCCATTCCTTAAAAATGTTCATCGGTTTGGCTTGTACCACACAGGAGATGGCTGGCACTTGGTTCTTTCCTTCCACAGCTGGATTGAGGATGTTAGAAGACCTGCAACCACAGGTCTCACATGCCCATCATTTCAGCCCTTATCTAAGTTTCATTCACTAATCCAGTGGCACCACTTCCCCCTAGCAGAGAAACATGCCTTAGAAGATCCCCGTGAGAATGTCAATCCCATGAGAACAAGAGTGGTAGGCAGAAGGAATAGAAGGTAATATCCAACCTTCTTTTTCCTTTTTTCTGAGTTTGAAGTTAAAATGAAAGGAACCAGTAAGAAGGGGAAAGAGAGAATAGTCAGGGTTCTCTGGGACCCCAACCTGAGATGGTGGCCGACAGGAGAGACATTGCTGGAAAAAACAAGAGACTTTAACATAAACTTAGTGCAGAAAAGCCTGAGGGGGCACACACCCTCCTCTGCCTGCTGGCAGCCCCTTTCAGTCTTCCCAAGGGTCTTTTATTGTGCTCAAACATTAATGTATATGTGCAAAAATGCATGGCAGTTAAAAATTAGGTAAATGGAAATATAGAGTAATGGAACATCTGAAACAGCCAGATAAAGTATACAGGGGAAAGAGAAGGTGAAAAACAAGCTTCATCTCTCTGAGCTATCTTAACGTCCCTAATTTAAACTACTGATCAAGAATCCATAGGTCTCAGCTCACCTGCACGGCTGAATCCCCACACAGGGATAGTCACGGAGACATTCTCCTGACCGGGCATTTTACCCTAAGTTAGAAGGCCCAGGAGGAGTGCAGCCTGCCTGCCTCCCACAATGGTATGTTTTGTTTATTTCATATCTCTAATGCCTACAATAGTGTTTAGCACATAGCAGATACTTAAAAAATACTTTAACCAATGAATTGATTCATCCATCCATCCATGCAGCTTTTTAAGTCAGATGGAGGCACAGCCCATCCCAAAGGGAGGAGCAGAACCATGTGCCAGGAAACAAAGTCAGCAGAACAATGACTCTGTGCCAGGAAACAAACTCAGTTGGTTATTTTGCCTAAATTCAATCTACCTGTTAAAATATGATATTGCCTGAGAGTAGATTTCTTCTCTGACCAACACCATCTTCCACATGTAGGCCTGTGTTTCCAGTTCTGGTGTCTTTCCTCTGCTCACTCTCCTCTCTCTTTCTCTTTCACACACACTCATGTTCACAGAAGTAAAGGAATACCACAATAAGATAAACAGAAAGCCACACACATCAGTTAAAATGAGTAGCCCATTTTTAAAGTCTTAGAATATAACTGAAACGGCATTAAAATGGTTGCTAATCCTAACCTTCATACTGTTACCTGTCTTTACTGAGCTGTTTCCCCCTCAGGCCAGGCCTAGTTGCTTTTATTTCTAATTTTGGATTCCAAATTTTCAGGGAATGGATCTTACTGAAAGAGAATCTCCTTCCAGCACCTAGCACACGACTGACCCTCAAAATATACTATTAAAACCATAAGAAATTCATATTTTTGTCTTCTGCATTCATATAACATCAGACGCTGTAATAAAAAAAAAAAAAAAAAAAAAAAAAAACAATTAGTGAGCAACCCCACTAACCCTGTGCTCCCAGGTATTTGATGAGTAAGATTTTACTGGAAATGACTAAAAACATACAAACGGATTAGAAAAAAACTATCAGAAGATCAAATTGCAATTTGGACGAGATGACCCATAAGGTCATTCTAAGTTTTTAGAATTCCCTAAAAATAAAATGTTAAGTAGAAAGAATATGTAATTTATAATAAATAGTTTGTCATTGCATAAAACTACTTAGTGTGCCTGAGCCTAAGTTTACTTGCTTATAAAAGGAGTACAATATGGGACAAAGTCAGTGAAAATAATATATTAAAAAGATAGCACCAATTTTTGAAATGAAGAAAAGTGTGCAGAGTGCATGAGTAATGAATGGATACTGGATGAGCAGGGTAGTGGTAGATGGGTAGCCAGATGGGTGAAACCCAGTAATTATCATTTAAATATCTCTGAGGTAGCATCATTAAGCTAAGCAAAATAGCTCACAATAGAAACTAAAAAAAATATGAGAAGTTTCTTTGCAGAATACTAGAAAGGCAAACAAGAAAACATTCAAGAATTATAGGATAGTAAAGGAAAGCACTTAGTACAACTCTCAGTCATTCATCTAACAATCATTTTTACGTAGAACTACATCCCCTATGCCTAATTTTACCCATGAATCCAGCATGACATCAAGAGGACATTGATGTAAATGGCTTTGGGTTTGTGACATCTAAAGTCTAAAGCAGAACAGATAGATAGATAGATAGATGGATAAGTGCTTGGATATCCAGAAAGGGAAGGATAAGATAATTCTGTAAAGATATTTCTTTAAACAGTATTTGGAGCAGGAAGAAACCACAGTTTTGCAACAGGATATTAGTACTTAAACTTACAGTGTCAGCTAGAAGGCATCTCATGAGGTCATCAGCCCACTCTAGATAATGTATACATATCATAATCAGCAAGAGACAAAGAAGAGATAAGTGAGCTAGAAAATGATCTCCTGGTTGGCTGAGTATGCAAACAGCATGGCCGTGGAGAAGCACGATCCTTTTTCATTTTGGCAGTTCTTTCTCTTTTCCCTCAAAAGGCCAAGACAAGAAAGTAGCCACAGGTGGCCTTTAAAAGATAAGTAAGAGGCCTTTATTTGCTAAGGACAAAAATCATCAAAAGAATGTTGACTTCATGCCAAGGTAAGTGGAATTCATTATAAAAAAAAATTCTAAATATGATCTGTATATAATATTAGGTATAGAATTTAGGGCAAGAATCTGACTTAACAATGTTGTTCCTGCAAGGACCTAGTATAGTTTTGAATATAGTAGATACTCTGTAAATGTGTGTTGATTTGACTTTGACTTAAAAATAATAAATGTTCATGATGAATAAGAATTATCTCAAATTTTACCTTAAGCCAACATTAGGCATGCTTTTATTAACAGTGATATCACCTTTAGTCTCTATTGCTATCATTTTAGCAGTGGCCATACTACATGGGACATCACCTAATTTCTGAGGAATTACACAAAAATCAAGAAACATAAAATCCTTGAGGACAAAAACAAATGAAGCTTTCTGAAGCTCTCCCAGCAATACTGATTAAGCTGAGTAAGTTGAAACTTGCACAGGTGAGTCAGAAAAGATGCTATGGACTGTATTTCTTAGAGCGAAATAATGAACCATAACACAGTCTGTCTCAAACTTACATAGTGACCCACATAAAACAAGAAATAAGATGGTGGAAAACACATGGTTTTAATCTAGGATGGGGTTTTTCTTACCCCCTTTGTACATCTAGCACAGATCTTGAACTGTTTTCTGATGATACAACCCTTATTAAAACCCTAAGGTAAACTCACAACACTTTAGGGAAGGGAAAAGTTACTCCCTAAGGGAGTGAAAAGTCATAGTTTCAGGCCTCAGATGAGAAAGGAGCCTGAACCTAGGAAGATGCATTTAAAACTGAAGGACAACGGTTTTCTTTTTTACCTTGATTTTGAGTGATATGCCCGTAATTACAGTTGTGCTGAGTGTCATGGGACTTCTGCCACACAGAAGCAGGCCAGAAATTGCACAGGAAAACAATACATATATAAGGTCTCCTGAAATACTGGTCTCAAGTTATGGACTCCACAGAATGAAACATATCAAGTTACACAGATGTTAGTTGCAAATTACTCTCCATGCTATGATTTCCTTTGTAATCTCCCTAGCCTTCAGTAAAGTCTTATATTAATATTCCTACCTAGTCTCTCTTGTGTTACTCATAATTAACAGAAAAGGCCAGGAGCTTGTTCAGATTGTGGCACTGTGGAAATGACAGACATAATTAATAACATCTTCCGAGGTGTATCTCTGGGATGAGTTAGTTTCCCATGATGAGATACTGTCTTCCATTACAAATGATGAAGGATTAACAGTTTGATTTCAGTCCAGATATTGTTGGCTTCCCCTCACTGAGTCCTTTTACGATTTTAGATAAATTATATGCCTTTTACTTAGAGGCACACAAAAATGTCAAAAAATTCTGTGTTCAAAGTATGGGTTAAAAGTGTTTGAGGAAAAGAAGGATTGAATGGGAAATAGAAGGAAACTAAGATTGTTTTTTTTTGTTGTTGTTTGTTTGTTTGTTTGTTTGTTTTTGCTGTTTTTGGCTGGAGCTGTGTTTGAACCTACCACCTCTGGCATATGGGGACGGCGCCCCACTCCTTTGAGCCACAGGCACCACCCGAAACTAAAATTTATTAGACACTTTCAAAGCACCAGGCATGGTACTGGACATTATACAGGTTATCTTACCTAATCTTCACAATAACCTTTCAAGGTCAACATCATTATTCATGTTACAATAAGAAAACTGTAAGGCAGAAAGGTTAATTGTTTGAAATATGTATGTGTCAGTTCCAGGTTCAAATCTAGTTTAGCTCCTCCAAATCCAAAGAGGTCTTCATGACCTTTTTTAGATGATGAATCCACAAAATGAACATACGAGGACCATTTATAGTCCTCAAGTGTTAAAAAAGTTAAGATAACCCATACGTTAAGGCCACCAAAATTTAAGACAGAGTCATCCAGGCTGTATGTTCCTCAGTATCACAGCCCCATCTGAAATACTATTTTAATAAACAGAGCCAGGCAAAGAGAAATGAGGATACCTATCTTCAAGAATCTAAAGAGTTCTTTTTGGAAAAAAAAAAAAAAAAAAAAAAAGAACTAGATCTCCTGCATGTCCAGAGGTAAACTTGGATTCAGTGAAGCAGTTATGTGTAAGGAAGTGCAGACCCCCACCCAAGGAATAGATTACTTCGCAACATAGGAAAATGATTTCCTCATCGTTAGAGACCTTCAAGTCAAGATAGGGGTCAATACTTACGGAGGAGAGTTCTGGGAGCTAGGTGGGTATGCTACCAAATCATCACAGTTAGCTTGCTGATCAGAATCATTATAGGTTGCATCTAAGGCAGTAATTGGGAAAACTGTTCATCTTAAAGAAACTAAAAAAATAAAAATAGAGAAGGATGAAGGAATGAGAAACTGCTGGGGGCTGGGGAGGACAATAGGATGGAAGATTCAAGGAGATAGTCAAGGGAAGCCTATCAAGACTAACCCCCTGGAAAAAGCACAGGGCTGAACACTTGCTTTAAATGGTGTCTAATGTGTGTTGCAAAGGCTAGCATAGCTGATTAGAGAAATTACTACTTCTTAACCAACTGTGATGGTTTAAATGACAAGCTCCTTTGAATTGTGGCATTTGAGAGTAAGGAAATGAAAACACATGAACCTATTAAGAGGTTAGTGAGGAAAGTTCCCTGGAAAAGGCAAAGGGAAAAAGCCACTAGGTGTTAATCAGAACCCCAGTGGATCCCGTGGAAGATAATCATCAACTCAAGAGTCCTGTGCCTTAAAGATCTGTTTTCAGGTAAGGAGTCTCAAAGTAACCAAAAACTGGTGAGCTTGAAGGTGAGGACGGAACCTAAAGGAAAACGGTCAGGAGGGCAAAGGTAGGATTAGGAGTTCTGTTACGGCTCCCTGCACATTAGCCCTCTGCTAAGTAGGCGTTAGGCTCTTATCAGAGTCTGAAAAGCAAATACAGACTGTGGCCTGCAGTTGTGGTTGTTTGCTACAAGATCTATGATTTCTGCTATCAGTAATCACAGAGAAATCTGGAGACTCAATTTATGGTGGAAAGAAAGAAATACTTAAATGTATTGACGTACACACAGCTTGTCATGTTGTGTCTTTGATTTCATTGTTTTAGGAAGGAAAAGAGAATCGCAATACTGAAAAACCAAAAAAACAATTTGAAAAAACTTACTACAAACTGAGAAAGATTCTTAGAAACAGTGTCTCAACTAAAAGTTCACAAAGCTCAGTGAGGAGAATGGAATAATATTAGACACTAAATCGACAACAGTTGCCATGTTCATGAAGTTGGGATCTTACAAGGCAGCCATTCCATTTCCTGCTTGACAGTTTTTAACTTACTGAATACACGGTGTTATCTTCAAAATTAGAGAGTGAGGGTGTGTCCCCCCAGTAGATGAGAAAGTTTTGTGACTATAGAAAGATCATTTAAACTCTGTGCATCAGTTTACTTATCTATAAAATGAGAAATTGTTAAAGGAATAACTGATGACCTTTAATTTTAAGTTTACTTTTATTTTATTTTATTTTTATTTATTTTTTTATTTTGAGACAGAGTCTCACTCTATTGTACTGGGTAGAATGCCATGGCATTATAGCTCACAGCAACTTCAAACTCTTGCGCTCAAGAGATCCTCTTGCCTCAGTTTCCCAAGTAGTAGGGATGACAGGTACCTGACACAATGCCTAGCTAGTTTTTCTGTGTTTAGTGGAGACAGGGTCTTGTCCTTGCTCAGGCTGGTTGTGAACTCCTGACCTCAAGCAATCCACTGGCCTCGGCCTCCTAGAGTGTCAGGTGTAAGCCACCATGCCCAGCCCCATTTTAAGTTTTCTAAAAAGTTATTCAGTTTTAGGGATTCTAAACAACAAGAAAATGAGTACATAAAGCATGTAAATATTTCCAATACAGCTACTTCCTCGAAAAAAGAAGGGTATTAGTAGCTATAGCAAAGACAGATGTGAGAATAAATGACTCAAATTTCAATGAAACTCTCTGATCTGAAGCTGCTAAATTCTCCCAATTTTAGTTTAACCTGGGTTCCTCTATCTAGGTAGTGATGGTCATGGTACAGGAAGTATACAAAATATGAAGTGATCTGTTATAATCGTGAAGACAGCACAAAACAAAACACAGCTGTTCCTATCGTAGTTGGACTTCAGAGGTTTTTGGTTTTAGTTTTAATTTTTATTTATTTATTTTATAATGAGGGCAGTTTCCATTCAAATAGGAAATCTTAAATGACTATTGATGAACATTTTTTTAATAATTCAGATAAAAGGAAGAGATAATTGTATAGTGAGGAGAATCAACAGGGAAGATATATTCTATTCTAATAGGCCTGTTCCTGGCCTGAGTTGAATATTCGATCTAATGCTACTTACTCGATATGGAACCTTGGGAAAATTATTCCTTTTCTCTGGGCCTCCAAGCTCTCATTCCTAAAATGAAATTAACCAGACGACTATTCAGGTCTCTTTCCACTCTTAGGTTCTATGGCTCTAACTAGGCTGCTTGCCAACACCGTGTTATTTGTGTACGACAAACTAGAAGGCATCCCCTTTCATCTTTGGAAGAGTTACTGGTTATCTTTCATTTTCTGGGCCATTAGCTAGATACCCTTAGTCCCCAGAAGAACTAAATCTGACTGGTTATCTTTTATCACAAAGCACCTCTCTGTAACTCTGGATGAAGGTAATAATAATCAACACAAACATTTTTTGAGCACTTATTATTTACCAAGAATGGGTTTTCTAAGCACTTTATTATATGTGCCAATTTACGTTATTATCATAACAACCCTACAACATTGGTATTATTATTATCAGCATGTATACAGAGGAATAAAAACATAGGACTAAGGTTATAGAGTTGTTAAACAGCATGACTAGGATTTGAACAGAGCGACTCTGGGTCCAACCTCTTACTAACAAATCAGTCACATCCCAGTGAAGTGGTACTGGTGGTAGAGGGAGAGGAAGGGTACTAATTTTGAGCCCGTGGTGCCTACTGTACCTCTTCTTTTGTGTCCTATATAAAAAGAAAAGATGTAGCTAGGCAGGGTGGGAAAACCTAATGAGAAGAACGCTCTCAACTAAGAGAGGTTGAGAGCAGGCCCATCCATTCATTTTGTAAATGCCTGAGAATCATCTAACTAAGCCTCAATCCTAGCATCTCCAAGAGTTTATTATCCCAACTGAGCCCTGTCATGGCACAGCATTGCACTTCTACTTCCTTGAAAATTGTGGGCAAGACTTAAAACCACTTCTGAAGCAGAATCTGTCCTAAACGTGTGCCTCACTAATTTTCTCTCTCTCTCTTTTTTTTTTTTTTAGAGAGCCTCCTGCTGCATAATTTCTGTAAAACGTGTATGGCTTTGCTAACCAATTTTCTAGAGTCAGTAAGATGTGTGCAAGATTTAAAAAAAAAAAATAAAATTCTATTGGCAATACCCATAACGTGCCAACCTCTGATTTTCTTTCTAGAGGGTTCAGGCTCAGGGAGCCACTGTGTTAGTCTGTATCCAGAAGAGCAACTTGACACAGCAGCATTAAGTCACCTAAACTCTGGGGTTTTGCATTTTAATGTATAACTGCTGTTACCTTATTAAGAAAGCTTGAACAAATAGGTTAACCTTTTTGTTGCTTGGAATCATTTGGAAAATGAAAACAGTAGACTTCCATGGCAAAGATTTAGACATAGAATCACCGGACACAAGACCTGGAATAGAGAGAACTTGAAGAATCATTCAGGCTGATGCCCTTATGTTAAAGATTATGAAATTGAAGTCTGAGAACCACTTCACGACGAATGTGGCTCACACTCGGCCACACAAGTCTTGGGGGTTTAAGAAGAAGTACAGCTTAGGCTTCCTGATTTGAAGATCGGTGGTCTCTCTGGTATAAGGTGTAATTTTTTCTATTAAAGACCATATTTTAGGCTTCATTAAAAAAAAAGAAGGCTAACAGGCTTGGCACTTGTAGCACAGTGGTTACGGCACCGGTCACATATACTGAGGCTGATGGGTTTAAAATCAGCCTGGGCCAGCTAAACAATGACAACTGCAACAAAAAATAGCCAGGCATTGTGGCGGGCACCTGTAGTCCCAGCTACTTGGGAGGCTGAGGTAAGAGAATTGCTTAAGCCCAAGAGTTTGAGGTTGCTGTGAGCTGTGATGCCACAGCACTCTACCAAGGGTGACAGAGTGAGACTGTCTCAAAAAAAAAAAAAAAAAAAAAGGCTAACAAATAAAAACTAGTGTGTACAGAACGACACAATTTATAGTGAAAGCTGCTTCCCACTCATGCCTCACCACCACCAAGTAAGGTATTACAGTTACTTATTATTGTTAACATTATTAGATGCCTAATTGGCAGACGCATAAACACAAGCTCAGACTGCTAAGGAAATGATCTTAGGACACATAAGCCATCTAGGGCTCATCTTCTAAATTTGTATTTTTAAATTTTCTTCTTTGGATATTTTCTTCACCCTCCCTCTCCTTTAACTTTCAGATAACATAAAATGAATTATAAAATCTTCATAAAAGACTATTAATGCTTTCCCCAAAATGCCCCCAATTAGCATATAAGGCAGGCTGTTCTTCACTGGCCATTTCTTTCTTCTGTACATCTCACATCCTTTTGTTTTTGTTTTGGGGTGTTTTTTTTTTGTTTGTTTTGTTTTTTTTTTTCTTTTTTTTTTGTTGTTGTTGGTTTGTTTTAAATAGAACAGGATCTTTAGAATAATGACTTTCTCTCCCTAGTTTACAGAGGATAAAAGAGTCATAATTCTTTCTGTAATCACAGAATTATCATCAAAATACAGAGTTCTTTGTAATGCTAATGTGAATTTTCTTCACCAGGTAGTGTTGCTTGCAAAACATATGGTGCAGCGTGCCAAGAATGTGTGCAGGCTGAAAGGCAGGACCCTCACCTTGCCTGGGGAATCTCCCCACCAGGTCATTTCTAGCCAGGCACGCCCTCTGCCACAGGTATTAGATGCTATAGCATTTGATAGTTACATAAATGATATCTTTAATTAGTTCACCCCTTGTGTTTCTTTGGCTTTAAAGATTCAATTAAATATGAAACTTGCAACTCATTGCTGGAGTATTCATTAACCCGAAAATTATCTTTAAAAACAACGATAGCCTAAGGGAAACTCAGTGAAGAAATGAATTTGCCTTTGTCTTGAATACATGCAATTTGAATCACACACCAGAGAAAGCAAGTCTATAAACATCTTTGTTTGTTCTCAGCCAAAAAATTGAGATAGATAGATAAATAGATAGATCACCTTGCCAATGGGTTATTTACTGCCAATAATACTTGGTAATAGACCACATTTCTTCCATGCCTTCACCAGTCTCCTTACCTTAGCATTTACAATCTTATACATACACAGGCAGTACACATATAAAACAAAAAATACATGTATAACAACTCACCTGGTCTTAGATGTATACATAAACCTCAAAAAGTACGTAGATTTATATATACACGCACATTTATAACTCACCTTGTCTTACATGTACACTTAAAAAAAACCTGTGTGTATGTGTATAGAGAGTACACACAGGCAACTCTCTGTGTGTATGTAGGTATATGTCTCAAAGTTTTAAATGCTAGGTTAAGGAGACTGATGGAGAAATGGCATCTGTTACCCAAGTGTCCTACCAAAGTATTTCTATTCTTTTCCTTTTACATAATCCCTCCCTCCACTAGTCACTGGGCATTTACCATTTGGCAAACTGCTTAGTGCATGGGAGACATAAAGAAATAAAACATAATTTCTCCCTTCAAAGCACCTAGTGTCTAGAGGATCAATCTGACATGTTAGGTGGTAACAGTCAGAATACAAGATATGCTAATGACAGGTAGGCTCTGTGCCACTTTTCCCAACTGGAAGAGACCTGGCAAGGTTTCATGGGAGAATGAGAGACACGAGAATCGCCCCCTCCAGGATAACTAGGATGCAGCCCCCAGCCCTTCTAAACAGAGAGGAGAGAGGAAGAAAGCACAGGGATGTCGAACGTCAGGGTTATGTCAGCCCGTGAGGTCCTCCACGACAGGGCCCCTGCATTAAGCTTATATAATTCATGTGCCAAGCTCGTGATTAATAAAACTAAATCAAACAAAACAATAACTGAATGAACAGTATTTGAAGAGTATTGGCACTTCACTGGGTTCAGAAAATAAGACCTTTGGAGGCATAGGCTAGAAACCACATATTGCTATGGAATATGTTCCTCATCTTGAAAGCAACAGAGAACTATGGAAAATTTGTGAAGATGACTGTCAGACAGTATAATCAATAAAATGCTGTACTATTGTAGCTTCTAATAAAAGTGATTGGGTTAAGTGTGGTACAACAGAATTAGTACTAATCAGATTCAATTCATTACATTAAAATAACATTAAACTAAAATTCAATGCATTAAAATCATACGAGGATGGAAATATTTTACTCAACTGTATTAAATGGATATAAATAGCATATAACACCAGGCTCCCAGAGAGGAGGTCTTAAGTTGTTATACTTACTGTCACCAACTTGGCCCACATCTGTTTGTTTTCATAAGTATAGTAGAAAAACAGGTACAGGTATTTATAGGTTCCCCCAAAGTCACTCACGACAAACAGCCCAGGGCCAGTAGTGTACCAGCTGGATTTGGTCCTGCCTTTGTCCTTAACTTTCCCTAAGGCCCTGGACCTTTCTTCCTATGTCTGGGCCCCGTCCCCTTGGAGCACTTCATGATCTGGTTTAACTCTGATGGTCTATGGTTCTAACGTGGTCTCTGAAAGACCCTTTGTCAGTTTCCGCACTTAGTACTTAGTACAGCCCAGGGCTGGAGGATAGTTTGTGAAGTGATGAAGTATCTTCTGAGAGAAAAATATTGCACCTTTTTCTTTGTTTATCTAAAAGTGAACAAATAAAAATATAAAGTAAAAGAAAAATGAGGAAGTTATATCACATAGGATTGCTGGATTGTGTTTAAGCCTACTTTTGAAAATAATATACCGAGGGTGGCAGGTTCAAACCCAGCCCCAGCCAAACTGCAACAAAAAAATAGCCGGGCGTTGTGGTGGACGCCTGTAGTCCCAGCTACTTGGGAGGTTGAGGCAAGAAAATTGCCTAAGCCCAAGAACTGGAGGTTGCTGTGAGCTGTGATGCTACAGAACTCTACCGAGGGCAACAAAGTGAAAGTCTGTCTCTAAAAAAAAAAAAGAAAGAAAGAAAGAAAAAAAAATATATTACGCTTCTAATTTGGAAATGTGCATAGCTATTCAGATGTTTTATTTTACCCCAGAGATGACTCCATTTTAGATGATAGCAATCTAGTATATTTAGTAATACACTTTGTCAACTTCCTAAATTATTTGAGAATTGTATGAGATAAAAAGTGTAATACAAAAGGAAGACAGTGACACCCCGGGAACTATATTAAGAGCTAGAGAGACCTTGCACACATTTACTTTTATCCTTAGCTGTGTTTGAAAAAGAGACACTTACATAAGAAGTATCAGTATTCAAAAGAACCAAATGTCTCAAGAGTAGAAGAGTGTTTGACTTGTAGAGTCCCGATTTTAAATTTTAATTATTTAACTAAATAACTGTAGAACTTTTAGTTAATTACTAATTTATTTCCCTGTAGTTTGTTAGTCATCTTTGATACAGAATCAAGGAACCTGCGTCTGTACTGTAACCACTATATTGGAGGCATATTTGTTATGTGAACATCTGAATTTCTGAAAGTTTTTTGAACCATTGGGTCTACGCCCAACAGCAAGGGTTTTTTAATTTCACCGAACACTTCTAGATTTCAAGATACCTGTGGTTTCACGTCAGCCCCAAGTAACAATGGAGAGAATGCTTCTAAGCACTGATTTATTTTGAAGAACCATTGCAAGCCAAAGGAAGGAAGGAAGAGCGAGGACACGAGCTATCCTAAGAACTCCAACATTGCCACCTACAGAAGCTCTCAAAGATAAGCTTCCTCTACTTCCACAGGCACTGGAGTGTGAAAAGAGAAACTTCAGTGGCCCTTGTAAGCAGAGGTAGGTGAAACTTTTCAAGTTCAAGGTTGTTATCAGGTGGACTGTCTTGGAAGTCAAAATAGGAGCCGATTACATCTTAGCTAAGGAAGATAAATCAAATAGTTTCTTAGAGTAAAGCTGTGTTAACAAGAAAAAGTGTGAAGATGAACTTAAAAAGCATACCCCCACTTTATTCCCGTATTTCTATTGCCAACGCGACTAGAAAACTAATGAAAACCAAAAGCCTTCTTATACACCATTATTCTACTTTCTGTCATCAAAACTGAAGTGAAGTGGAAAATCAGTTCAAAACTCAAAAGCTGCTGAACAGAAAACAATTCTGACAGAATTAGAACCCTGAGCTGGAAGGCTAAGTTGCCCACCCCCCCATCAGGTGCCGAGCATTTCTGGAACGCTCCAGGGATGACCTGCCACAGCCTCCTCAGTCCTCTTTTTCATCTTTGGTCAGCTATGACTGTAAGAACATTCTTCTGATATGAAGAGAAATTGTGTCTCTTCTGATTCCAGTTCTACCCCTGGAGGTGCAATCAGAATTATTCTAGCATCTCTTTCACAGGAAAGCTGTTCAGATTTTTGCAAAAAGCAATCTTATCTTTTTTATTTCCCAATGGTTTTTATTGACAAAACATCCTGAGTTCCTTCAGCCTCTCACAGCAGCGGCAATTTGGCATTTTCCACCTGATTAATCTCAGGTTTTCAATACCTTCCTTAACCCTAACATCTGTCACCTCTAAAGGGGTTAGTCAATCTCAACTCTATTTAAAAATTACTTTAAAATTTTTTACTTACTAAATTCTACAAAATACTTATGTAAATCCTTCAATATATTATTGTTATAAAGTGTAACTTAGACTAATCTTTATTTTGTCTAGAGATATAAAGTGTTGTTGAGACACTGAACTCAGTATGTGAAACCAGCCTCACTTGTCCCATAGCTTTTCAGATCAAAGCATGAATCTCTACCTGGCCATTCAACAGCAAACCCTGGGCATCTTCTTTTGACTATACTTTCTCCTTTGTATGCCCAACCATGACACACACAGGTCCTCATGTACACACGTGCTTTGCTCAGTCCTGTCCCTGCAGGGTCTCTATGTCACCTCCTTTTTGTTCCCTCTCCTGCCCCCAATCCCTGCGTCCCCTCAGTGCTCACCTGGGTGGCACTCTATGGACCAGGTCTACCTGCCCACGTTCTCTCTTAGTTCCCATTCTTCAAGGGACTTATTTCAACAACCAACCTGCAATGTTTACTGACACCACTGATGCTCCAGACACTGCCCTAAGGGCTAACAGACATACAGAAATAGATGATGATCTTTACCTTCAACTAATTGAGAGTCTGATGGAGGTGACAGAATCTAATGAATAAGTGTATTTTAGGGCAGAATAAACCAGAGATGGTCTTGCCTGATGTGTTGGAGGAACGTTGATTCAGATGGAGGAAGGGGTGACAGTAAACGCAGATACTTAAATAATAAGAGACATTCTAGAAATGTGACTTAAAACGAGCTATTATCTAGCCACCTTCTTAAAAGGCAAGACCAGAACTGGCCAAGCACAGTGAGGTCAGTAAGGGGTAAGACACATTCAATCATTTTAGAAGATAATCCGGAGCACGTATGAGAAGTTGGTGAAAAGGTAACCATCTAAATATTTTTTCATAATTTTGTAGCCAGGTGTTATGGCAGGCACCTGTAGTCCCAGCTACTTGGGAGGCAGAGGCAAGAGACTCACTTAAGTTCAAGAGTTGGAGGTTGCTGTGAGCTGTAACTCCATGGCACTCTACCGAGGGCGACATAGTAAGACTCTGTCTCAAAAAAAAAAAAAAAAAGTAATAATAACTAATAAATATTTTTTCATAATTTGAAGAAGTAACAAGTATGCTATTTACACAAGGAAACATAAAGCAGTCTTTAAAAATCATATCATCCAATAAAATAAGGAATAAAATAGAGTATTAAGAGAAAATACAGAACACAAACTATATAATACATACTATCTCAATTTATTTAAAGTGCACATTGCACATATATATGTATGAGATTCATATGTGCATACACATAGGAAATAATTATTTGTGTGATTGTGTGGATGTGTAGAGAAGAAACATAAAGAAATAAATACATAAAAAATAGACGTGCCCACTGCTAGTACCCAATGTGCTTCTCTTTGGTCAATTTATGAAAGTTCTACATTTTTTCCTCGTATTTTTGTATATTTTCTACATATTCTATAATGTATGTTTTACGATTGTAGCACGGGCTTTACAATAACAGCTAGATACTCCTTTCTCCAATGTGTGTTATTTTTAGAGGTGAAGTAACACTTGGATAAATAGATAATAGTGTAGAGTGGAAAAAACAAGTTTACGTGAAGAGAATCTCAGGGACAAGTAAGCGTGAAAGTTCATGGTGTATGAGAGGGATGCCGTGGGATCTACGGCAGCTGGAGCACTGAGTGAATTATTCTTAATGTTGTTGTTGTTGTTATTATTATTATTATTGAGATAGGGTCTTGCTCTGCAGTATCTGAAAAGCAATGGTACTATCATAGCTCACTGTAGCCTCAAACTCTCTGGCTCAAGCAATCCTCCTGCCTCAGTCTCCCAAGTAGCTGGGATTATGGACATCTGCCCACATGTCCAGCTAATTTTTAAAACTTTTTGTAGAGATAGGATTTCACTATGTTGTCTAGGCTAGTCTCAAACTCCTGGCCTCAGGCAATCCTCCTGCCTTAACCTCCCAAAGTGCTGCCTGACAAACATCATTTTTTAAAGTTTTAGTGAGAACACTGGTGTCTCCCTCATCCATTTTTTTCTCATGAAATTTTAAGAATCTCTATTCTAATTAAAAGATGACAAACAGTAGTAGTAATGAAAAGAGGGTCAAGATCCCCATCTTTGGGGGAGCAGGACACAATTATAAGAGGGACTTTACCTAACAAACGCAATCAGTGTAACCTAATTCTTTGTACCCTCCATGAATTCCAAATAATGAAAAAAAAGAAGAGAGAGTTGGGAACTAGAGAATGATGAGAGATCTAATTTACACAGAGTAGTCAGTGAAGATCATTTTGATAAAAAAAAAAAAAAATCCCCATCTTTATGGGGTGTCCCAGAACAAAGCATGTTGTTAGGGATGAGGAACTGCCAGGGGAAATTTTCAATTCTTAGTAACTCACAAAAACCAGCCTCATCCAAGAAACCGCCGGAGTCTCCCAAAGCAAAGATAATCTTCACTTCCATCCTGTTTCTGTAAGACCCCTACATATCCCTGTGTTGGTCTATAAAACTTGACTTGTAATAATTACAATTTATAATATTGGATCTCTGAATCATTTCATTTATTTGGTTCTCACAGGCATCCTTACAAGGTAAGTTTTATAGGTGAGAGAAACTGAGGGTCAGAACGTTGGAGTAATGGGTAGACAGAGGCACTTGTGCCAAGTCTCCAGATTTGTATTCAGTGATCTGTCTATACTGCTGTGAGGATTCTTACGAAAACTGCTATTTAGATTATACATCTGATTAATTTTTATTTTCTTCAATGTTTTCACATGGGAAGCTCAAGGAATAATACCTAAATTGAAAATTCTAAGTTGGACAATTTAAGACTTTGTTGACAGAGAAGACTAATAATTAAACTGTGATGTGTGAGTTGCACTAATTAATCAATATGCTCACATTGTATTTATAAGGTTCCAGCCCCTAGGAAAGCAGCACACGTAACAGGTGGTTTTATTTATTTAATTTTTAATTTTGGTTTTTTTTGAGACAAGAGTCTCACTATGTTACCCTCAGTAAAGTACTATGATGTCACAGCTCACAGTAACCTCAAACTCTTGGGCTTAAGCGATTCTCTTGCCTCAGGCTCTAGAACAGCAGGGACTTCAGGTGCCTGCCAAAATGCCCAGTTTTGTTTTTTTTTTTTTTTTTTTTTTTTTGCAGTTTTTGGTCGGGGCTGGGTTTGAACCCGCCACCTCCAGGATATGGGGCTAGTGCCCTACTCCTTTGAGCCACAGGCGCTGCCCACCCCCAGCTATTTTGTTGTTGTTGTTGTCATTGTTGTTTAGCAGGCCTGGGCAGGGTTCGAACCCGCCAGCCCTGGTGTATGTGGCCAGCACCCTAACCACTGAGCTACAGGTGCCGAGCCTACAGGTGGTTTTATTTTCCATGGGAACAGATATGGCAATTAAATGCTCTTCTGTGTGGACAGGTAATCAATGCCTGAGGCCCCAGTGTGTGTTGCCAGGATATCAGACTGTTAGGTCCAAATTCAAATCTAGACTTTGCTTCTCTGACCCTGGGATAATTACTTGATTTCTCAAGTCTTAGTTACTTGGTCATGAAAAATGGGATCAACTATCTCCAAGAATTATTTTAAGAAATAAAGAAATGAATGAAGCCCATATTGTTGGTACACAGCCAGCAGGATTCTAAGGCAGCCCCAAGATTCCCCTTCCATGATACACACACCTCCCCTTGAACATATGTGGAATGTGACAATGATGAGCTAGCACTCCTTGTGTTGCATGTATGATGTGTGCACGTGTATGCATGTGCTGGTTTCATGTATGTGTGTGTGTGTACACGTATCTGCTAGAGAGGGAAAGAAGTGTGTGTCCTGTGATTTAATCTTAATGTGGAGTTGACTTTTTTTGAGATCTTATTTGATCTAACTGGTTACAGTTATAGCCTGTAGTAACGGAGAATGAGTTGTTTAGCTCACTTTTAAGAACCATAAAGAGCAGTCACTGTTATCCCAAATCTACCTTTTGCTCAAAAGTGTCTGGAAAGCCTATTTCAAGGCTTTTTTCCCCAGAATGCCATATGCTGGTTAAACCCCCTGTGATCAAGACACAAAAATGAGAAGGGTAAACTAACTCATGATGGCGTCTCCCTCCACTGGCTGGGTGGGAGAGTGGGGGTGTGTGTGGCAGTACTTTTATCCAACTGTTTTCAGATCTATGAGGAAGTTTCCCGGGGGTGATGCATTAGCCACTGAAGGGCTTAAAGGGCACTAATGAAGGAATTAGGGGTCTCAGCTCTAGGTCCCATCCCCATAATTATCACACTTTGGACAACTCTCATTCCCCTCTTAGCCCCAGTTTCCTCGGTGGGATATGTGATTGTACAGCTACTACAGTGTTTTATGATCTATAAAGCACCAAGTCTCTGTTTTTCTCTTTAAATCACAAATCAAAAGCTTCAGAAGATAAAACAGTTAAGGCTGTGAAGTCAGGAGAACATTCTACATTTATCTCTTTTTCATTTAGCACAACACTTTTTAAGGAAAACTAACTTTGTTTCTTCGCATGCTAAATGAAGGATGAATTTTTAATTATTGTTAAAGGAAATGCAGTGAAGATTTCAATTCTGAAAAACCACTTAAAAGAGGCAGGAGATCTTACCAAAAGTCCCTAAAGAAACCCTGGCCGTCCGGCTTCTTTCTGCCGGTTTTCTTACTGTAAGAAGCCCAGGGATCCTCTCCACTTGCAAGTGTCAGGAAGTTGCTGATCCATTGTAGCTCACAGAATGACAAATGAAGTATGAGAAACCCAATTTCTGGTCCCAGAACAGCACTGCTCAGCCCAGGGACTGTGCCCAAGCCCCTGAGCCTTACTTTCCTCTTCTGTGAAGGAAAGAACCTTACCTAGTTATTTCCTTAGGTCTTTTAATCTCAGTTACTCTGGAGAATAAAATAGCTTTGCTTTTGCTGATAAAATATTATCAGCTCTTAATCAGAAGAAGCACTCCTTCTCCTGTTTTTCTGTTTGGGTGCTGGTGATACAATCTGCTTCTGTCGTTTTCCTTGTGCAGAGTAATATTCAATGTGTCATCACGTTAAGCCTCCTAATCACATTTTTTCGGAGCACAAATGATAAATAACATTTGCTTAGCCAAGTTTTACAATTCCTTGGCATTTTAAAATAGAATATTTATTTTAAAGAATATTTTTGA
The DNA here is from genome assembly GCA_963574355.1 of Loris lydekkerianus. Taxonomy (NCBI): domain Eukaryota; kingdom Metazoa; phylum Chordata; class Mammalia; order Primates; family Lorisidae; genus Loris; species Loris lydekkerianus. The sequence goes on from CAUYPK010036446.1 coordinate 39,336, forward strand.
AGCAGCACAATGGAAGGAAAACAACACCACAACTAATCCATCTACTTCTTTCACTTAGCCCAGGAAATCCACAAAGCTTTCTTCTCGTCTTTATGGAGCACACGTTTCCTACTGGGCCCTGTACTAGGTTCTGGGGCTCGGAAGGAAACGGGACATGATCCCAGGATGACATAGTTATAGTCCTCACCTTCAAGGAGCTTGCTCCCAATCTAGATGGGGATGGCGCTTAGAATTAATGAGGGGTAGAAGCTCCAGGGTCAAAAATTACTTACTTGTTGCGGTGAGGTACCAGCGGGAAATGTACTTCTTAGCTTTGCCCCCACCCTCACTCCCATGATACAGTGGTATCAAGAGTCAGAAGTTAATGTTGTAAATCAGTGGTTCTCAAATATTCACACACATCAGAATCAACTGAGGGGCTTCCCACAACAGAGATTGCTGGGTCTCACTTCCAGATTTCCAATTGAGAAGGTCTGGAGTGAAGTCTGGAGCGTTTTAGAGCATGCAAGTCCCCAGGTGATGCTGATGCTGCTGACGTGGGATCCACACTTGGAAATCTTCTCCTGTGAGGAAAAGGCCATGAACCAAGCTAATTAGTCTGAACTGAGTTCTGATTTCATTAGTTTTAAAAGTTCTCCACATGTTTCCAATGTGAAGGTAGGCCGACAAGCCACTGGACTAGCTTCCATGAGACAATTATCTTGCATTTTTAAAATACTTTTAAGATTATGTATGTTTCTGATAGCCTATCTAATTGCTTGCCCTATAGGTTCAAACTTCTAGGTAAACTTGTGGTTCAGATGACATTCACTAGAAAAGACTGAAAAACAGCCCCCTCCTTGGGCAGCTCATTACATGCAGGATGCTGCCTCCCAACACTGCATTGAGTGCTGGAGAACAAAAAGATGGAGACCTGCTTCAGACTGGGTGTGCGCTATAGAACACAAAGATTAATTTATTAAATTATCCATTTTAAAAACATTTCTTGAGTGCTTACTCTATGCCGTGCCAAGGAAGCGACTATAGAGAATTAAAAATTAGAGGCTATGGAGGATTTGAGAATGAGAATGAGATCATCTGAATTGCCTCTTAGTGTGGTGCATGATTTATTAGGGTCTGGGAGCAAGAGCTGCTGGATGGCAGGGTCATAGTTAAGTAAGGGGAGGAGGGAGGGAGAACTGTCTGGGAAAAGGAAGTGTAAGTTATCAAGGAGGTTAGTGTAGGCCGAGTGTGGCTCACACCTGCAATCCCAGCACTCTGGGAGGCCAAGGTGGGTGGATTGCTTCAGCTCAGGAGTCAAATCAACCTGAGCAAGAGCAAGACCCGTCTCTACTAAAAATAGGAAAAACCAGCCGGGCATTGTGGTGGACATCAGTGGTTCCAGCTACTCAGGAGGCCATGGCAAGAGGATTTCTGGAACCCAGGAGTTTGGGGTTGTTGAGAGCTATGATGACACCACGGCACTCTACCCAGGGTGACAGAGTGAGAATCTGTCGCAAACAAACAAACAAGAAAAACAAAAACAAAGGCGGCCAGGGACTACAGGAAACACCTCACAGAGCAACAAAGATTACAATAAAACACTGTGGGTCCCGGTTTCAAGATTAGAGACTAGAAATACCATCATCGCCCTTAAAAGGACTCCATCAAATACCAAGTGATAACAAAAGAGACAAATGCTACTTATAAAAAAAAAAAAACCAAGTCGGGTGGCAGCATTGCCCTTTAGCTAGAAGTTTTAAGGAAAAGTCTGTGGAATTTGCAAGAGTGAGCGAATTGTTTGCTAGTACCCTCCAGTTCCCAGTTCCAAATCTGTTCACGTCTTCAGCCTCTCCATACTCCGCAGACTGTTACTGAATAATCCTCCTACTTAGATCCCCAGCTCCCGGGCTGCAGCGCTGCCTCCTCCTCGGCCCACTCCCTGGTGCGCCTTCATTTCCTGCCTCCCCTCCTTCTTTTGTCCTTGAGTAAACATATTCTCTGAATTCTATTCTGCTTTGGCAGTCATGTCCTCCTCATTGTCTAAAAAAAAGAAAAAAAATATTTTCTGTAGAGATAAGTCCAACTTTTTTCTCAAACACCTACAAATATCCTGAGCTTGAGTCTCGTTTCCAGTTGCCTTCTGGACATATTTTTCAAGTTATCCAATAGGCAACTAAAACTGGAGGATACTATTTTACTCATTTTCACCCATTAATGAGATTGTCTCATTCTTTTTAAATATCTCAACTGTGCTATCAAAGCATCTCTGTCTCTAACTGAATATTATTCCCAGCTTTGAACCTTCTTTATTTTTGTAACCTTGAAAAGACGACTGGCGACCATCTAATCTTACGGCTCTTCCAGATGTAAAAACTATTGAGAACAACGACTGTGCTTTGTCTGTCTGCATCTTTGCAACCGGAATTTTGCACTTATCCATTATTAAACTGAATCAAGATGGTAAAGACTTGTGAGGCCGAGGAGGGTGGATTGCCTGAGCTCACAGGTTTGAGACCAGCCTGAGCCAGAGCGAGAACCCCTGTCTCTAAAAATAGGCAGGCGCGTACAGCTCCTCCCAGCTACTCAAGAGGCTGAAGCTAGAGAATTGCTTAAGCCCAGGAGTTTGAGGTTACTGTGAGCTCTGACAGTACAGTACTCTACAGAGGGCAACAAAGCGAGATTCAGTTTCAAAAAATAAAAAAGAAGATAAAGACAAAGATCTGATATTAAGCCTTCCTTAAAACTTACCAATCATCCAGAACAGTGGTTCTCAACCTTCCTAATGTCGTGGCCCTTTAATACAATTCTGTGGGTCGCAACCCACAGGTTGAGAACCTCTGATCTAGAAGAAGTCATCTTCAGGAAAATAGGCAAATAGATATTAGCTCTCCTCATCAGGCAAGAGGCAGACCCAGGGATCCTGGTCTCTCTGTTTCCCACCGTCAGGGCAGTCAGATCAGTTAATAAGTCTTCTGCTCTAGCTTCAAAAGGGTAAAAGCCAGCGCGGAGGACGCAGATGAGAGACCAGGTTTGCAGCTGTCGTCAGACAGATTTCATGAAGGAGGGAAACATTCCTGTCAAAGACAATTTATCAGAAATCCAACAAAAAGACTCATGATCCGTAAAAGCTGTATTTTTGGTGTTAGCAAGGACATCCTTAGCATTTCAAAGCCTTAGCCACTCAGCTTCTCTAGCTTTATAAAGCCTCCTGTTCAAGGAGAACTGAGGTTGGCCTGAGAGATGGATCTCTAGGGCTGAATCTAAGGTTGTTTTCTGCCTGGGAGTCTGCAGTGCGGGGAGCCCCCCACTTTGTCCTGGACTGCGACACTAAGCATCTGATCAGCTGCGAGTGTGAAAGATCGTTGCAGTGGGTCTTAGAGACTCATCCAAGGCGCAGTATCACCAATATGGGACTCCCTGCCTTCATCACACTCAGACAGGATTGTAAAGAGCAGTCAGGTTCAGAGTTTAGGTCTAAGACTCAAGCAGGAATTATAACTTGCCTAAAGCATTTTAATGAAATAGTAAGTTTGCTCACGTACTACAGTGGGACCCGCCAGAGTTCCCCTGGCCCAGCCTTTATTCTCTCCTGTCAACGTACGTTCTGACTGTATTGGTATTGTTTATACAGATTTTAGAGCCTTAAATGGTAATATATTCTAATATTTCTTTACGTCCAACATAATACAGAGCTCTTCTCCCCATCCTCAAGATTGCTGAGAAGGACATCACGCTTTTCTCAGTGTAATGAAGCTTCCTAACAAGGTCTCTTTTGAGCCACATCTTAATCTTCCCTGCCAGGAACCAGAATATTCCTATTTTGCTTGAATCATTCACTCAACAAATACTCAGCAACATCCTTCTAGGGCACGCAGATGCAATGGTGAGCAAAACCGGAACTGGGTCTTGCCTCCAGCTTACAATCTAGAGCTGGGAGAGACAGAGGGAAATCAGTCAAGTAAATTAAATGTCAAATTGCACCTGTGAAGAAAGAGCGGTACGTTTTGTATGCATCATATAAGGAGCAGGGAGTCAGGGAAATTTTACTGAGGAAGCAAATGTTGGGTTGAGGTCCAGGGGCTCAGAACCGGAGGTACCTACACGAATACTTATTCACGTGGGGGAAACAGTATGTAGGAACATTTTGTGAGAGAGTTTGATGACAAAAAGGGTAATTTTTTTTTTTTTTTTTAAGACTAGGGAAAAAGTTTGTAGACCATTAGAATAAAAAATTGTCTTTGTTATAAGAGCAATAGGAAACCTACTGGTTTTAAGGAGTTATCGGGATAAAATGAAAAAAGTTACACATTGAAAGTCCTTCTGAGTGCAAGTTCAGTGGAGGGAATCTGAATGGGAATATTTTTGAATAGTTCAGGGAAAATAAGTAAGATGGAAGCAGTGGTAGTGGAAACATTAGTGATTACTTCGATGGGATCTGGGGTGGGTGACAGAATGTGTCAAGGGCAGTCTCCTGGATTCCCAGGCTAACAGGACGGTTGGAAACCCTGTCATTAAATGTCATTAAATGGGCTAAACGACACACTGTGAGGGATAAGATCTTAAGTTTGGATTTTGATGTGTCGAGCTTCAAGATTTTCCTTCATGGACCCTCTTCTTTTTCTTAATTCTTAAGCATCTTACAAATTTCCTCCTTCCAGAATCTCTATAAATTGAAAAAAACATAGAGTACAAAGATATCAGGCAGGATCTTTCAAAATCTTCTGTTTTGCAGATGGTAAGAGGTTTTCAAACATCTGCCACGTTTGAAAATCTAGCTCTATTTACTCTTCTAATACATATTAATCACTCAGCAAATTGCATGTAAAACAATCAATGCCTTCCTCACCAGCCACACAATCCAACTCATCCAGCCCTTCAAACATCCTATGAGGCTGATAACTTTCATCCATCCCATAATATATTACATACTAATCTGGCGATGCTGCTTGACATGCAGTTTTTACTTACATTTTAACACGTACAGCATCTGTCTCCAAATCCAGAGCAAGCTCACTGATGGTCGGAACCACATCTCACCTTGTGGAAAATGCTCCAGGATAAAGCACGTATTTATGATAAATACTATACATTTTCCAATCTCTAACACTGGATTGGGCACCAGCCAGGGTATCATCATATATGGCATAACAAAAGAGACTTTTACTTGTGACTCGAGTTCTCATACTAGTATTGTCAGTTAACTAGTTGTGTTGGAAGTGAGAAGATTATTTCACTTTCCTGGGCCTTGGTTGCCTTGATTATAAACCTTGAAAATCCAGCAAAATGAGACCCTGTGTTTTAAAGCATAAGCATTCACCATAGAACCCAGCACAGCTTTCCTATCTTTTTTTGAGCAAGTGTTGAATAAATACAGGTGTGAATGAATGAATATCCGACCAAGGGAAGCTGAGGGAGTATGCAGCCAGTAGAAAAGGTAGTCAGGAAACTAGAGTTCAGCCACTGACTTTCTCTGACGATGGGTCAGTCTCTTCCTCTGTGCCTCAGTTTCCCTCCCTGGAATCATCTTCCACTGACGCTGCACATTTTTTCCAACACCCTGCTGTCACAGCCCTAGAGCCAGGGAGCTGCAAAGAGGAGCTCTTCACTCAATTACATCTCACTGAGAACAAAGAAAGGGACCATAAACTTGAAAGTATTGCTCATTCCAGAATGAAAAGACCTTTCCAAATGAGAAGTGACAGCACTTAGATTCACTCCTACAAGTCTGTGATTCTGTCTGGGTTATTTTCTTCTTCTTTTCATGCAAGAGATAGCAGGAGAAATTGCACTTTAGGAAAACACAATTGTTTAACAAGTGAGTCCTTAGCAAGTCTAAAGCCAAGGTTTGTGGGGCAGGGATGGGCAGGTGCAAATTATTACCTCTGCAGACTGGCCTGGTTTCCAGGTAAACAATTTCAACCATTACAGAACTGTTTATATCTAGTTCAAAGGTTTACAGTTACACCAGCGATTTCTTTTCTAGGTTAGATGAACTCAATGTAGTTTATGTTTCCCTGCGAAACATAATAAAAAACTGCCTTTGCTGCTGACTTTTTCAATTCCACCAACTGTATGTATATTTTAGAATCCTAATTTTGATGTATAGTATACTATGTAGATAAGAATTAGAGCTTTGTTGAATTATGCCTTCTTTTGGCTGCAGGATCAACAGGTAGAGAGAGACAGAGAGAGGGAGTCTACGGCACACAATGAACCGGGCCGGGTCAGTGACTGAAAGAGTCTGTGCCACTGTCCCTGCATTCAAGAACGACAGGGAGGGAATATGTGTCTCCCACTCACCCTGCATCTCCATGCATTCATTTGGATAGTGTTTATTGAGTGTTTACTATACTGGTTTAGGCACCGATTACACAGTAAAAAACAATAAATATGGTCCCACAATGAAAGCTGCTTCCAGATTAGCAGTGCGCTTGGCACAGCATGGAATCTAGTCATTATTCACTGAATGGATACATGACACAGTTAGCTAAGATCAGCAATATTATAAAAGTCCAGGATAGACCAACATTGTGTTCAATACGTTTAAGGTGCTACAAGGAAAATTATTTGAAGATGCCCAGTAAATACAGATGCAGACCTGGTACAGAGGAAAGAAGCCAAGATTATACACATCTGTTTTCTTCTTTGGAGAGAAGATGATAAAGAAGTATGAATACCATGATGGCATAATGCAGTCAGTCAAAAATTAACCCTCAATAAGACCAAAACCTCAGTACAAATGAATTCTAGTATTTAGATGGTACCAAAATAATGCCACTGGGTCATGAAGATGAGCCCTACCTAAAGTACCAATTATCATTATCAGAGAAACTGAAGCCACGTGTTTTCCATCTATATCAATGGGGTCTTTTATTAAGCTGAAAGCAAGAGTTTTATTTGGGAAGAGTGGATTTTAGCTGAGACTTATCACAGAGCAATTCAGACATTTGCAATGATATCCATTCTCCTTGTAAAATATGTAAACATCACAGGTACTCGGTGAGGTTTTCATTGCTCTGCTCAGTAGCTCCTAACTCCATATTTCAGTCAATCCTTGGACGTGAAAGAATGGAATACTCTTTGTTTTCACTTACATAAAATTAAAAAATATATAGATGATACCATATATGGGAGATAGCTTGTAAGACATAAATAACCTGAAATATTATAATACATAATTGTAATATAATTACAATAGTAGCAAATTGGGCTGGAAAGGTTTATAGAGAGCTTTGAATGTCTAGCTTAGTATTTTACTGTATGTTTCAGGCCACTGAAGATTTTGATAAACAGTGGTAACCTAATCGGCATTTAGGAAGTACAGCTAATAATTTTATTCTGGTTTAACTGTTTCACATAGCATTTTGTTTAGAACCTGAGTTCAAAATCTTTCCCAATGTTCCTTACAAGTTTTGAAAACAAATATTTTTAGGGATCATTTCTAGCTCAGCAAAATGCGCATTTTGGTTTGAACTTTGCCTTACCATTCTTCTTCACACATATTTACTTGCTACTCAACAGGCTTGGGTGGAAAACCCTCCTCATGGCCAGGAGCTGCTGGGTGATGAATGCAGAAGGCCCTGCTGCTCGTGACAGGAAGCCTTGAGAGCACTCACCCCTGACAGCTGAGAATCCGAGGTCGCCAGGTGCAATGCTGGCCCAAGGAATTGGCTTCTTCAAGGAATCACAGACCCAACCATGGATCAGGACCGTGGAATCCGAGAGCTCCACGAGTCCCCGCAGTGTCTTCACTGGATCACAGACGTTTGCATGAACAAAAATGAGCTCATTGTAAGGAAGAAATATGAAAATAGCACTCAGTCATATATGTTAAATGTAAGGAAAATGAATACTATGAAGCTGAGTGGCTTGACCAAGATCACATGACTAGAATCCAGTCTTCTAAAGATTAATCTATGTTTTCTCATCTCATTAAAATTTTTTCCAGTCTTATGGAAAAGGTCAGGGTTTTTAAAGCACCTCATAGGGAGA
>CAUYPK010036448.1:0-39248 GCA_963574355.1 Loris lydekkerianus
CTTCATCTCATCCAGCCTCACTTCTTCCATCTGCTCCTCCTCTTCCCTCCTCACCTACTCTCCCTGTCCTCCTCCTTTTCCTCTCCCTCCCTGTTCCACCAGCACCAGGTTTATAAGTATTTTATACTTTTAATACTCCTCCTCCATGATATTTAAAAGTACACCATTCCTCCTCCTCCTCCTCCCATTACTGAGATTTTACTGTTGGTGGGATCACAGGCACCATCATTCTCATGGTTCTAGAAATGACTTAACATCATCAGGATCACTGGACAGGCATCATTTTTTCATCAAAGTATCTAATGTATTTATCACTTCTACCTTACAGAAGCTTGATTTGTTAGCATCCAACCACAATTATGGGACACTAAGTTTGTTTACAACCCCAATATGGGGGACTGGGAGACTCTAACCTTACTGGCCACCTACAGAGGCCATTTAAAGCAAGCTTCTGTGTGAACAAAGCCATGTGTACACAAGTGACTGGGGTGCTGTTTCTGCTGTCTCTCAGAGAAGAAACAATCAAAATGTGGAAGGGCACCTAGACAGGAGAATGTGCTCCAAGGCAGTACAGAGACAACAAACCCCTGAAAGGGCCAAAGTGGCAGTGAGGATAGCACATCTATGCCTGCTAGGTGAAGAGAGATGGCTGAACAACTAACTGGATCCCAGGCTGAATCCAGGAGACATGGGGGGCAGGGACCTGGAGTGTAACTGCTTTGGCAGTTCACTTAGGAGCCTGTGGCCATGTGGCAGCTACTGAACTCCTAGAGAGAAGTTGGGGACCATTCCCGAATCACCTGAAACAAGCTGTCACAAGAACCTAGAACTTCCCCCTTCCCAACTTAAGCCCACTGAGCTTGAGAGCCTGTAAGAGACACCCACCACTGCTGTGTCCGCTATGAAGTGAGTTGCTCAGGGTTGGCATAGATGGTAACATCAGAGCATCAGCCAATCAGGGCTGTCAGAAGGGTGTTACCAGGGTGACCAGGCACACCCTCTTTGTGACCCACAACCATCATAAAAATGATGAATTTGAGGCTCATTTATCAACTGTCATTAATTTGTCCTTAGATCAGAAAAAGAGAGGGAACCATACTAAAGAAGGTCATTATATTCACATCATTGAAATGGAGCCAGACTTTGTTTTGGATCCCAATTATGTGACCCTGCAATAGCCCCGTGAGGTTATCCAGATAGCTACACATCCATTCAGACTTCCTCTTCACATGTGTGATCAAGAAAAATTAGGCAACAAAATTGCCTAAAAACCCTTCAGTTGGAAAAATAATTCATAACATACAACCATACCCCCAATTTTATCATACCTGACTGAATTATGTCTAAACTGTCTCAAATTCAGGTTTATATGCCATCTGCAGAAGCCAGGTCTCTAGCAGAAAAATGATTAGACTTTTTCTGTAGAGAGTAGAAATGTGTTGTTATTTGGGAACAAAGCAACAGTAAAAGAAACAGAAATGAGACAATTGTGAATCACTTGGACTAGGGTAGTGCACCTACTCAACCATTCACACATCTCTTAACATCAATCTCATTAAGAAAAAGTTGTATTTTCTCATACACGTATAGCTGTCTCCCTCATAGACATGGGCCAGAGCTCAACTGACTGACTTCATGACTTTATTACACTTTCCCTTTATGAAAGCAGAAGAGACTATCTGGAGGTAATCAATGGTCTCAGTTGAATGCAAGTTTCACTGAGAATATGGCAGCTTCCTCCACCTCTTTTTCCACTACTCCTTATATTCCTCATCCTCTGAGTACTTGTTGTTTTCCTCCTCTTCCTCCACCCATTGTCCTCCTTCTCTTCCTCTGGTTCCACCTTCTCACCTACCTCCACCTCAGGCACCTTCTCCTCTTTCAGGTATACCTCCTCCTTCTCCAAACCTGCCCTTCCAGGATCTCACTGTTGGGGGAACTCAAACACCATCTTTTTCTTCTCAGCTTCCCACCAACCCATTAGTATTGGTAGGATCACTGGACCAGCCTCCTACTGCAGTAATACCACCAAAGTTTCTGTAAATACTATCCTCAAGAAATGTAATTCATTTGGGTCTCGACTCTCTCTTGGGATAGCAAGTTTGTTTAGGACTTAAGAGGAGGTGATGAGTATGGGGTCTCTCCCATCAGCTTCCATGTACAGAAGCGACATAAAGCAGGCTCCTCTGGGAACAGGGCCACACACGCAGAACTGAACTGAGCTTTCCCCCTCTCTCTCAGAGGGAAACTGTCCTGGGTTGACAAAGCAGTCATGGGAGCCAGATAAGAAAATGTGCTCCAAGGCAGTGCAGAGAGACCACATGCCCCTGAAAGGGCCAAAGTGGCAGTGAAGCTAGCACAACTATGCCTCGTAGGTAAAGAGAGATGGGTGAACTCACTCAATCCCAGGCTGAATCCAGCAGACATATAGTGGGCAAGGAAATGGAGTGTGGCTGCGTTGGTGGTCCACTTAGGACCCTGTGGCCAAGTGGCAGTTACTGAACTCCCAGAGAAGAATTGAGAGAGTCCCACTCTCACCTGAAAGTAGCTGTCACTGGAGGCTACATATTCTCCCCTCCCGATTTAAGCCCTCTCAGCTCAGGAGCCTGTAACAGATACTCACCACTGCTGTGTCTTCTATGGACTGGGTTGCTCAGGATTTCCATGGAAGGTAACAGCAGAGCATCGACCAATGAGGGCTGTAGGAAGGGTGTTACCAGGGCGACCAGACACACCCTCTTTGTGACCCACAACTATCAAAAAAACAATGGATAAAGGCAAATTTATCAACTGTCATTAATTTGTCCTTAGGTCAGAAAAAGAGAGAAATATATACTAGAGGTCCTTCTATTTACCCCCAAATGTGGAACCAAAGCTTGTTTAGTATCCCAATTAAGTGACCCTATAGGAGCCCAGTGACATTACATGGGAGCTAGAGAATAATTCAGGCTACCTGTTCACATGTATTAAGAAGATTCAAACAACAAAAAATGTGGATTACTTGGACTCTGGCAGTACCTCTACTCAAACACTCACACATCTCATAACATCAATCTCATTAAGGGAAAAGCTGTTATTTCCTCATATATGTATAGATGTCTTCTTCAAAGACATGGGCCAGAGCTCCATTGACTGACTTAATTACACTTTTGCTTTATGAGAGCAGAAGGGACTATTTGTAGGTAATTAATGGTCTCTCTTGAACTAAAGATTCACAGTGAATGTGACATCCTTTTCCCACTCCACTTCCCCTTCTCCCATAACCTTCCTTCTCTTCCTTCTCTGGTTCCACCACCTCCTCACCCATCTCCACCTAAGCCACCTCCTCTTCCTTCATCTGTACCTCCTCCTCCTCCCCACCTGCCCTTCCCAGGATCTCATTGTTGGGGGATCTCAATCACCATTATTCTCTTCTCAGCTTCCTGCCAACCATTAGCATTGGTGAGATCACAGGACAGGCCTCCTGCATTAAAACCACAAATATTTCTGTGAGTTCTTTTCTGAATAATTGTAATTCATTTGGGTCCTGCCTCTCTCTTGGGATGGTAAGTTTGTTTAGGACCTGAGTGGTGGTATCCAACATGGAGTCTTTTACATCAGCTGCCATGTACAGAAGTGACCTAAAGCAGGCTGCTCTGGAAACAAGGCCAAGCACACTGAACTAACAGAGCTTTCCCCCCTATCTCATGAGGGGAATGGTCCTGGGTTGAGGAAGCATTCATGGCAGCCAGATAAAAGAATGTCCTCCAAGGAAGTGCAGAGAGACCACATCCCCCTGAAAAAGCCAAAATGGCAGTGCAATTAGCACAACTATGCCTGGTAGGTGAAGAGAGATAGGTAAACTCACTGGATTCCAGGGTGAATCCAAGAGACATGGGGTGGGCAGGGAACTGGAGTGTGGCTGCTTTGGTGTCCGCTTAGGCAACTATGGCAAGACAGTGGTTATTGAACTGCCAAAGAGAAGTTGGGAGTGTTCCCCTCTCACCTGAGAGTAGCTCTCAATGGAGCCTATAACTTCTCCCCTCCTAATTTAAGCCACCTCAGCTCAGTAGCCCGTAAAAGACACCCGCCACTGCTAAGTCTGCCACGGAGCAATTCGTTCACATTTGGAATGGAAGGTACATCAGAGCATTGGCCAGTCAGGGTTGTTAGAAGAGCGTTAAAAGGGTGACCAGGCACACCCTCTCTGTGACACACTACCATCAAGAAAATGATGGATTTGAAAATTTATCAATTTGCATTAATTTGTCCTTAGGTCAGAAAAAGAGAGAACCATACCAGAGAAGGTCCTTATATTCACACCAAAAATGGAAATAGACTTTGTTTGGGATCCCAATTAAGTGACCCTGCAAGAACACAGTGAGATTACCCAGGGAGCTACACATTCATTCAGGCTTCCTGTTCACATGTGTGATCAAGAAGATTCAGACAATAAAACTGTCTGAAAATCTCTCACTTTGAAAATAATTCATCACATACCACCATGCCCCCAAGTTTACCTTACCCCTCTGAATAATGTCTAAGCAGTCTCAAATTCAGGTTTCTGTGCCATCTGCTGAAGCTAGGTCTCTAGCACAAAAATGATTCATCTTTTTCTGTAGAGAATAGAAATGTGATGTTATATGAAAACAAGGCAACAGTACAAGAAACAAAGATGACATAATTGTGGATCACTTGGACTAGGACAGTGCCCCTACTCAACTGCTCATACATCTCTTAACAACAATCTCTAAATGTTTTGTACAGATTTAATGAAACAATTTTTCTTAGTTTTTCTTCAGTTATTGGACAGGACCCAGTTTGAACCTGCCACCTCCAGTATATGGGGACAGCAAATTACTCCTTGATCCACAGGTGACACCACTCTCAACATCAATCACACTAAGGGAAAAGTGTGTAGATGTCTCCTTAAAAGACATGGGCCAGAGCTACATTGAATGAGTTCATTGCACTCTTCTCCTCCACTTTGGCCTCCTCCAGCAAAAGTCCTTACTGCACTAGTGTAATGTGGGTTTATCATCAGAACATTAAAATCAATGCAGTACCCCAAAATCAAAACAACAAAGATATTTCTTGTCTAGAAACAGAAGAGAATTCGACAAATCCATTACCCTTATGATTAAGGTCTTTGGTAACTAGAAATAGAACAAAATTCCTAGACCTAGTAAAAGCATCCAGTGAAATATCTGCACCCCTACTCCCATAAGGCAAAAATGTCTTGATATCTGAGGAAAACATTATTATTCTCATGAAATTGTCCTCATGAAATTGGATGTAGTATTCATAAAAAATACAGGAAAAATAAATTCTCCCTGCTGGAAACAAAGAAGTAAGAATTGTGTTTTTATGTTGACAACACACTTAAATCTAAATGTAAGAAATTTATAGAAACCTATTTAAACTGATAAATGAGTTCAGCAAGTTGACAAAATACAAGATGAATATCCAAAATTCACTTGTAGTTTTATACTAGCAATGAACATTACTTAAATAAAATTATGAAAACAATTTCATTGATAATAGTATCAAAAAGGACATATTTACAAGGAAACTTAACAAATGTAATGCAAGCCTACTACACAGAAAATAAACTTCTTCAAAGAAATAAAAAAAAAAAAAAACTGAACAGACCCCTTTATTCTGGTTGATACATTTTCTTTTGCATCAAGTATGCCAGTTTAAACTTTAAAGGATAAACGAAACATTTTCACATTATCTTCATTACTAAAAAGAATGGGATTGAAAACTCATAAACTCAAAAATAATTACTCTACATCATTTAAAACAGCTCATCCTAAATTTTCTATTTCACATCTTATGTAATTCTTAGAGACTTTGTTCCATAATTTTATAGTGAATCTTAATTCATATTTGGTAAATATTTCAGATTGCTACTAAGCTTACTGGAGATTTCTGCTTAGTGAAGGACATCAGAAAGCCCAAAGGTACTCAGAGATTTAAACACTTTATTGGCAGTGTTGGACAGATCCTTCAATAAGAAGCCAAGCAAAGGAATTTTAGAGTGAAATTTAACCATTCAACAATGGGATTTAACAGACATTTACAGAACATTTCATCCTAACAAAACTGATACACTTTCTTCTCATTCGCCCATGGAACATCCTCCATAATTGATAACATCTTAGGTCACAAGTCTAACCTCAGCAAATTTAAAAGAATAGAAATTATTCCTTGCATTTTCTTGGATCATCACGGAATAAAAGGTGAACTCAGTAACAACAAGAATCTGCATACTCATATAAAAGCATGGAAATGAAATAACCTTATGCTGAATGAGAGCTGGATCACAGATGAGATTAAGAAGGAAATTACCAAATTTTTGGAACAAAATGAAAATGAAGACACAAATTACCAAAACCTCTGGGATATCACAAAGGTTGTCGTAAGAGGGAAATTTATAGCACTGCAAGCCTTCCTCAAGAGAATGGAAAGGGAGGAAGTTAACAACTTAATGGGACATCTTAAGCAACTGGAAAAGGAAGAACATTCCAACCCCAAACCCAGCAAAAGAAAAGAAATAACCAAAATGAGAACAGAATTAAATGAAATTGAAAACAAAAGGATTATACACCAAATCAATAAATCTAACAGTTGGTTTCTTGAAAAGGTCAATAAAATAGATAAACCTTTGTTTAACCTAACCAGGAAAAAAAAAGACTAAAATCTCAAATTTCATCAATCAGAAATGGCAAAGATGAAATAAAAACAGACTCCTCAGAAATTAAAAAAGTCCTTAATGAATATTACAAGAAACTGTATTCTCAGAAATACAAAAATTTGAAGGAAATAGACCAATACTTGGAAGCACGCTACCTTCCAAGACTTAGCCAGGATGAAGTGGAAATTTTGAACAGGCCTATATCAAGTTCTGAAATAGAATCAAATATACAAAATCTCCCTAAAAGGAAAAGCCCAGGACCAGATGGCTTCATATCAGGATTCTACCAAACCTTTAAAGAGGAACTAGTACCTATATTACTTAACTTTTCCAAAATATAGAAAAAGAAAGAATATTACCCAACACATTCTATAAAGCAAACATCACCTTGATCCCCAAACCAGGAAAAGACGCAACAAGAAAAGTAATTTATAGACCAATATCACTAATAAATATTGATGCAAAAATATTCAATAGGATCTTAGCAAATAGAATCTAGCAACACATCAAAAAAATTATACACCAGGACCAAGTGAGATTTATCCCAGGGTCTCAATGCTGGTTCAATATATGTAAATCTATAAATGTAATTCAGAACATAAACAAATTAAAAAACAAAGACCATATGATTCTCTCAATTGATGCAGAAAAAGTTTTTGATAATATCCAGCATCCTTTCATGATCAGAACACTTAAGAAAATCGGTATAGAAGGGACATTTCTTAAACTCATAGAGGCCATCTACAGCAAACCCACAGCCAATATCATATTGAATGGAGCTAAAATGAAATCATTTCCACTCAGATCAGGAACTAGGCAAGGTTGCCCATTGTATCCACTTTTTTTTTTTTTACATTGTAATGGAAGTCTTAGCCATCATAATTAGGCAAGAAAAGTTGACCAAGGGTCTCCATCTAAGGTCAAAAGAGATCAAACTTTCACTCTTCACAGATGATATGATTGTATATCTGGAAAACACCAAAACTACAAAACTACAAAACTCTTAGAAGTGATCAAGGAACACAGCAATGCCTCAGGTTACAAAATCAACATTGATAAATCTGTAGCCTTTATATATATATCAATAATAGTCAAGCTGAAAAAATAGTCAAGGACTGTATTCCTTTTGCAGTACTGTCAAAAAGGATGAACTATTTGAGAGTTTACCCAGCAAAGGATGTGAAGGATCTCTATAAAGAGAACTATAAAGCTCTAAGAAAAGAAATAGCTGAAGATTTTAACAAATGGAAAAACATACCATGCTCATGGCTGGGAAGAATCAACATTGTTAAAATGTCCATACTACCCAAAGCAATATACAATTTTAATGCAATCCCTATTAAAGCTCCACTGTCATACTTTAAAGATCTCCACAAAAAAAAAAAAAAGCTTCATTTTATATGAAATCAGAGAAGTTCTTGAACAGCCAACACATCACTCAGAAATAAAAACAAAACAGGAGGAATCATGCTACCAGACCTCAGACTGTACTATAAATCCATAGTGATCAAAACTGCATGGTACTGGCAAAAAAACAGAGAGGTAGATGTATGGAACAGAATAGAGAACCAAGAGATGAACCCAGATACTTACCATTATTTGAGCTTTGATAAGCCAAACGAAAACATTCAGTGGGGAAAATATCCCTATTTAACAAATGGTGCTGGGTCAACTGGCTGGCAACTTGTAGAAGATTGAAACTGGACCCCCACCTTTCACCATTAACTTAGATGGACTTTCATTGGATAAAGATTTAAACTTAAGACATGAAACTATAAAAATACTAGAAGAATGTGTAGGGAAAACACTTGAAGAAATTGGCCTGGGAGAATATTTTATGAAGAAGACCCCACAGGCAATTGAAGCAACACCAAAAATACAATACTGGGACCTGATCAAACTAAAAAGCTTCTGCATAGCCAGGAACACAGTATGTAAAGCAAATAGACAGCTCTCAGAATTGGAGAAGATCTTTGCAGGTTCTGTCTCCAACAAAGTTTTAATAACCAGAATCCCCAGAGAACTCAAATGTATTAGCAAGAAAAGAACAAGTGATCCTATATCAGGGCAAGGGACTTGAAGATAAACTTCTCTGAAGAAGACAGACCCACAGCCTATAGGCACATGCAAAAATACTCATCATCCTTAATCATCAGAGAAATTCAAATCAAAACTACTTTGAGATATCATCTAACTCCAGTAAGATTAGCCCACATCACAAAATCCCCAAACCAGAGATGTTGGCATGGATGTGGACAAAAGGGAACACTTCTACAATGCTGGTGGGAATGCAAACTAATATGTTCCTTTTGGAAAGATGTTTGCAGAACACTTAGGGATCTAAAAATAGACCTGCCATTCGATCCTTTAATTCTTCTACTAGGTATATATCCGGAAGACCAAAAATCACTTTATAACAAAGATATTTGCACCAGAATGTTTATTGCAGCCCAATTCATAACTGCTAAGTTATGGAGGAAGCCCAAGCACCCATCGACTCATGAATGGATAAATAAATTGTGGTATATGTACACCATGGAATATTATGCAGCCTTAAAGAAAGATGGAGACTTTACCTCTTTTTTGTTTACATGGATGGAGCTGGAACATATTCTTCATAGCAAAGTATCTCAAGAATGGAAGAAAAAGTATCCAATGTACTCAGCCCTACTAAGAAACCAATTTATAGTTTTCATATGAAAGCTTTAATCCAACTATAGCCCAAGAAGAAGGGGAAAGAGGAGAGGGGGGGAGGGGATGGGTGAGGATTGGTGGAGGGAGAGTAATTGGTGAGACCATACCGACAGTGAATTTTACAAGGGTACATGTTAAATTTACTAAGTGTAGAGTATAAATGTCTTAACACAATAACTAAGCACATGTGGTGAAGGCTATGTTAAGCAGTTTGATGAAAATATTTCAAATGGCATATTAAACCAGCATATTGTACCCCATGATTTAATTTTTTTAAAAATGTTAAAAAAAAAAAAAAAAGAATAGCTAAACATACTCTGTCCCTGTCTTATGTGGATGCATATGTGTTGTCACTTCAATTCCTTGTTAAATGCCACCGGTTTCTTTTGGTGGACTACCTCTATAAATTATTGCATAAAGACAATATTCAACTTCAACAGGAAGCATGGGCTTCCTCAGTTTCTGCAGTCACATCTGCCAGCTGATCGCTCTTCCTCAAAACACATACCAGCCATGAAATTCATTAAGCTCAAAGATATCGGGTTTTGTGGTATATCCCATGGATTTGTTTTGTGAAGTAGTTTCGCCACTTCACAGAGGTGGGGAAAGTCAGCAAATGCTTCCTCAGGAAAATGGCCTTTTTCAGCTACTCTTGCAATCCATGCATGAAGTGTATGATTCCAGAGTGTTCAAGGTTCTCTTTAAGGCAGAGTCACCTGTGTTAAGTTTCTGTTTATAAAATACTGGAGAGTGCTAACAAGAAAGACCTATGGGTATAAATGTTTCTCTTCTCTTGTTCTGACAGCAGAGGGGTGTATCTCTTTTAGAGTTCTTTTAATTTCCTAGTTTTAATAATCACAACATGAAGTCATTACTCTAGATAGTACAATGTACAATCTATTAACATAGCTTCTGAAATATTTTGGTGTTAAATGCACAATATAAATATATCAGAAGTGGGAGAAAGTCCAGTAATTTATACATATTGGTTTTACAATAGTACAAAAAGCACTACAGTAAAAATTACATGTTATAATTACAAATACAAGTTTAAATGATATAAATATAGATTGATGGAAATGGATAAAATATTGATATTGTTACAAAATATCAATTTTATATCACATATAGAAACTGCTTCATGTAGCTCAAATTTTTTCCACCATGAAAGTAGGAGATTATATATTTCTTGGTTTGGCAAGAGAACAAATTAAATAGATAATTTTAGTTTACTAATAATGCAGTGAGTTATTCTAATCATTCTATGATAACTTCATTCATTTTTATATTACGGCTTTTGTATGACTCACCTATCCATACTAGACTGTAAGTCAAATGAAAGAAAATTCCTTTTTTACTCCTCTGTATATTGACAGTATTTTGCATATGTTAGAATCCATCTTTCCCTTTTTTTCTCTTTTTCCTACTCCATCCTGAATAGGATTCAAGCCCATTTACAGAACAAACACAATAGAAAAAAATACATTGAAACTAGCTGAGGGGGGGGGAAGGCAATAATCAAGCACTGGACAGAAAATAGAACCTATCTACTTCCTGCAATCTCCTCACAAATACAAGTCTAAGCTTTCCCGTAGACACTATTAAAAGAGAAACCTAGTCAATTCAGTGTCCTGAAGATCAAACACACAGAATCTGCAGGATAAATACTCTTCACTATTCCTGATACTTAACACCTGACAGAAATATCTGGTCCTAAAGTAGATATTGTGAATTTAATAGACAACATCGTCTTTATAGTGAACACAGCAATGAGTTTCTTTGGAGCCATTTCTTACAGTGACCCTCAAGGTAGTAATTCTATAGAGGAAAGAGATAACATGTGATTGGGAACAGCTTTCTTCTACTGGTCTGATTTAATTCAAGAAGAGATTTCAGATTATATAAAAGAATAGTATACTGAATAGCAATTCTGAGCAAATACTGTTTCTTTTGCAAAAGTTTTGTAGCTATCAGAAGTCAAGTTTGTGTTCCTGACAGTAGTTGCGATTGCTTGTGCTGCTAATTATGAAAGAAGCAAAAACCTCAGCAACAGGCTATTCTGGGTTTATAGTGAAATGCTCTGGGGGAAAATGCAGAGAGGGACGTGTGTCTCTGAGCAGAGTGGACCTGAGGGAGCCGCTCCTGAGGCAGGCTGAGGTTTTCTCTAGTGCTGGGGGTAATGGCTGGCGATAAATTGACTCTGCTATACTATAAAATAGATATCCTTTCCTCTGTATGTCTCTCCTTGACCTATAAGGTGTTCTTATTTATATATGTAATTGACAAAAATCTCTTGTTCCTAGAAAATTCCTGATTCAGATAGCCTTAAAATATACTACATACTTATTTTTTATTCATATTATATAGTTATATAAATCTAAATATTATAAAATAAAAATATCTATTATTCTTTCCAGAACCCCAATTCTCTAATAAACTCCTCACTTCTTCATACTCTTTTTATTTATTTATTTATTTATTTTTATTAAATCATAGCTATGTACATTAATGTGATCATGGGGCACCATACACGGGTTGTATAGACCGTTTGACACATTTTCATCACACTGGTTAACATAGCCTTCCTGGCATTTTCTTAGTTATTGTGTTAAGATATTTACATTCTACATTTACTAAGCTTCACATACACCCTTGTAAGATCATTCCCATTGATTTTTTTTTTTTTTTAATTTGGTCTACCTGGAATTTGAATCTCCACCTGACACCTATGTAGTTCACAGGGAGGTAGGTGGCCAGGTTCTCTTGTCTGTCCTTCACTGTCCTTCCACAAACCTTCCTCCAGGATCCATCACGTGATTTGACAGTCACGCCATCTAGATGTAACACACCTGCTGGCCTTTATTTTTTCTCATCGCTCTTCCACTTCTGCTGAAACTTCAGCAGCTGGCTCATCTTCTTCTTCACAACTTAGATACTGAAATTTTCTTTGTTGAGTTTAACACCCATGGAGCCTTTGCCTTGGGTGCTCTGTCTTACAGTATGTCAGCTTCCTCAAAGTTTATATTTGTAGCTCTGTAACCACTAAAATCATTTTAATACCCTAAACTCTTGCCCCTCCAAAAATCCCCCCTCTGAAATTTAAAACCACAGTATTTCATTCTGTAAGTATTGTTTTTTCTCTTGCTATTTTAGTTTGTGATCTACTTTCTGGGCTCTGCAGACACCTCTCTCTATTTCACTGGATAAGAAAAACATATATTTTTTCTAAATTTCAGATTAATATAAAGGTAGTAATGATTGGGTTACACTGTTTGCCTTTGTTCAGTAAAGTTCAAATTGTGGTTGAGCCCTTCACCCGGGCAATGTGCTATACACCCACATTGTGCCTATGAGCTGAGAGCTTACCCAGCCCATCCCTCCTCCCCTCCCTTCTTTCTTTCTCCTCTCCCCACTTGAATTGATTGTGTTTTTCTCTCCTGTGGGCATGCAGTTGTTTATCTATTAGTTATATATTTGTAGTGAGCCCATCGGATACTTGCTTTTCCATTCCTGAGATTGGATAAGTAAAAACAGTTAAGGTGAGAACTGTTTTAGCTCCCCTGTCCCATCTTACATACTTAGGTTTTTATAGTCATTTTTCATTCTTTCTCTGGAAGAGATGTCACTTTCCTTCTCTGGCTACAGTTCTCTGCTGCTTTTACACTTTCATTTTCATTCACTACCAACTTTTCTTTCCTTCCTATTCTCTTTAGAAACTAATGGTATCATTTCAATGACTTTCTGTCTTCAATACCCCTTTTCTCACTTGCATTAAGGTATCACACAAGCTAATTAAGTCCAGCTCTGAATCAGAAACACCATATGAGTTTTCTTTCAAATCTGAGTGCTGACACAGGAGAAAGTGACCTGCTGCTACTATTACAAATTCAAGATCTATAAGGGAATCCATTTTCTCAACGCTTCCTCTGTGTCCTTAGTCAGCTACGTCTAACCTAAACTTTTCAATAATAAACTCTTCATTCAACTTCTGGGCTCATTCTACAATATTTCTCATTTGTTTATTTAAAGGCTGAGCCCACTCCATTTAAAAACCATCTGCTTTCACAACTTTCATCATGTTTTCCCTTTTTTTTCAAGATACCCCTTGTATCAAAGACTAGTGCTTCTATCAGAACTCTGGGCATTCCAACTCCATTCTGCATCCTTGGGGAAACTGGCTTTGTGGAACATCTCCTTTGCTCTTGCAAAAAGCATTAACATTACTTCCTCTACCAGTTTTTTCTTCTCAGCAAATAAGGATGCTCAAGTGCCCCCACCTTAAAAAACTAGACCCTTTATTTCTGCCTACTAACTGCTCTCTAACACAACCTGTGCTTGTGAAAGAATAATCTATATGGAATTTTTCTACTTTCTCACTCCCTAGTTTCTCTTCAGGCCATCAAAATATGGCTTCTGGCTCTGCCACACCATTAAACTTCTTCTAGTAACTGTGATCTATTAGTTGTCTCTAGATTCTTTTACTTTTCTTCAGTATTTGATATGTTTGATTACTCCTTTCCTGTGGGAATCATTTTTTTCAAAGCTCTTTTCTTTTATATAACTTGATGGTTTGTTTTCTTTTATCTTTTTGGTTCAAACTTCTCATGTGATTTTCTGAATGTTATGCTCATGACCTTATCCTGTTCTGAAATACTGTGCTCTCCAAATTACTCCACACCCTTAGCCACCTGCTCTTACATCTTAATGCATGTTCCCTTTGATACCTTAATGACACCGTACATAGATACATCCCAAACTTCACACATTTCTTGTTGCTAGGATCCACAGGTGTATATGAACATCTTGCATTTCTTGATAGGACAGGCAACTCAATTCAGTCTTTTTCAGAATGGAAACTCTCATTCCTCCTCCTTCATACTTGCTCCTCCTCTTAGTAAAAGGCATTGCCACCTACCAAGTTTCACAAGCAAGAAACCCGAGATATCCAGAGCACCTCTGTCCCATTGATTCCTGTATCTAACTAGTGACTGAGGCTAAGTGACTTTCACCAAGTCTCATTAATTTCTTCACAATTTCTTTTTCTTTTCTTATTCAACCCATTTTCACTGACTCTCTTGAAATCTTTGCCACTTCAAGGCTTGATTACTGTAAGAATTTTCTACCTATCTTCAAACTTTTTCCTATCATAATTTGATCTTCACATGACTGCCAAGGTCACACCTTTATAAAGAGTCATAACTAGCGAGCCCACTAACACCTTAACAGTTTTCACCCATTTCTCTTTCCTTTCAGGATAAAGTTCAAACTCGATTCCCAGTGCCAACTGCAGCTCTGCCCACAATGGCCTCCCACCCCAGGCTATACACACCCTTTATTTTTTTTGAGCTGGTGTGTTCAGAAAAACACCATGTTTTCAATTGCACTGTTTTCTTTGTGAAGAAATATTATCTCAACTTGCATCATACCTTGATTCTACACAGCTGGCTCCTGCCTATTCTTAAAAATTTAGATCAAAGTCATCTTGGGCAAATCCTCCATGGCCCTCTAATTTGCTATAGGTAATTTCCCTTCTTGGCCTATTTAATGCTCCTCACATTTACCACCATGTACTTGATTTTTCTCTACTTTTTTGTCTGGACTGTAAGCTCAATGCAGTCAGAAGCATAGTCATAACAATTTTACATCCAAGTTTCAACAACGTCTGGCATGTGTTAGTCATTCAAGGACTATTCAATGAATATATACTTTGATGAACTACTAAAGTACCCAGTAAAAACAATGTGTTACTTTAAGAAATTTTTAGCAATGTGGAAAATGTTCTACTGCTAAACAAAAAACAAAACAAAACAAAAGCTATATACAAGTACATAATCATTAGAACTTTGTGAAAATATAGATATAGAAAGAAAAGAACATGAAAATTCACCTAAACATTAATGGTTGGATTATGAATCTGGATTTATTGATGATTTTTGTTTTCAGAGCAATTTTATTAAATCATTTTAATACAAATAATATTAAATAAAGTATGCATTGTCTTTTTGTTGCATTATATTTTGATCATTTTTCATCTGGATAGCACTCTCGCTTGTTTTATACCTTCAGTGTGATTTTAAAAAGAAATAGCAATAGTCTCTCTTCCTTCAAAAAGTTTTCAACACAGAGGTATAGAGCAATGCTTACCAATCAAATTGTTTATGCAAATAACTGCATCTAGATTGGCTTGTAACTAAGTGCAGTGGAAACTATCATTCACCTCTGATGAGCCAAGCAGATAGCATATGCAAATCTCAGAGCTGCATAATAGCTTTTTCTGGACCTCTAACTTCAGTTTCCTTTCAGAATATTAGTTTTAACACCACTAGTCTACAAACTTCATGGACATTAACTGGACATATTTGTTTGTTTGTCTGTTTGTTTCTGATAGAAAGTTTCCCAAGATGTAAATAAAAAGAAATATGTTGCATGAAAACACTTGCTTTTATAACACCAAATTATTTCACTTATAGACATTTGCTTGGAGGTTATTCAAATAAAAATAAGCAATCATTTCTGTTGTTTTAGGCTATTTGTTACATGACTTTTATGGAAAGCACTTACAAATGTAACTTATAAATAAATTTATGTTACATTTTTATTAAATGATTCCATAATTTATTTTACCCTAGAACATTACATTTTCCTACTGAGTGTTGAAATGTAGCAAAATCTTTCATTACTGATATTTTGCTGATTTGCCAGCAATGGTCTAAATATGAAATTTTGTTCCATATTGTATATAGGTACCTTATCTTTTCTATTCATATATAGCAAGGTCCTTCTTTATTTCCATTTATCCTTAAAGAAAAGAAAGAAAATCTTTCCCTAATGTTAATACTTGTTAATTAATGATATTATCTTTACTAGTGATTTTTTTCACTGTTAACTGAATACATGAGTAATTTTGATACATTTCATTAGATCCAGTATAATGTATCATAATGATTTTAAAAGGTATGCTAATTATAAAATATAATCCAATAAGTCATACTGAGTTTCTCAAAGACATACTGGAAAAAATAGACTTAAAATGAAAAATTACATTTTCTTTTGTCTATTGTAGTGCTAGAATTTTTAAAAAAAGAACTATTTGTTATTATTCAGAATTACCCACATATTTACTTCAATATTTCCTCATATATTAATCAGATGAGCTAAATTAATAATAATCACAAATATACATGCAGTCACAACACAGTACGTCATTCAGGTACAATTTACATTGATGGGCAAAGTTGGTTTGCAAAAATTTCCTTTAACTGTGTGAAAGAAAGAGTGCAAACTTTAACGTATTGCTTAAATTGTGAGAGCAAAGTGGGGTAATTTCCTTTTACTCTTGGCCTATGCCACTTGTCTATGACAATAGCTTGCTATCAAATTTAAGACCCTTATTCGGGAGGTTAATGCGAGGTAGGAACTCCATTCAGTGTTATTTTGGCTTAAGGGCATAATGTCACAATTTGGTGCATCCTCTAATGACTTTCTTTCTTTCTTTTTTTTTTTTTTTCTAAAGGCAGCTTATGGCTTAGACCTAGTTCAGCGAATTTCCTTGTAAGGTCCTTGGAAGACTGGAGGAAAAAAAATACAATTGATTGCGTGGCCAAATTTCTGTTCATGCCTGCTTACTGATTTTTGTTCATTTCACAAATAAACAAGGCATGAATACATCAACCCACAAACCATAAACAATAAAGAACTTCATCCTGTAAGTTTGCTACGGCCAGCAGTTTGTGGCTGAATCTGCTATTTGTCATAAGATAAATGATAAAGTGATCACCATTTGTCACTGAATACACAGAGGAGTGCTCAGCTGTGAACCACTCAAATGCAGACAACAGTAAATATTGCCATTCTTATTACTAACTTCCTTTAAAAAGGCCCCCTACAACTATGAAAATAAAAGGCCCTTAGCATTTTGGTTAAAAATTCTTCTTCTTTTAACCTAAGAAGAAAAATCATAGAATAAGCACTAAACATCTGAGGACTCCCAGTTAAAAACCTTGTATTTACTGCAACATGGAATGCATGCAAACATAGGCCATCTTTTATAAAGAAAGGTGTTTTATAAAGTTGAGCACTGAATTTAATTTATATGTATTGTTCTCACTTTTGTACCGTTCAGTGATTTTTAATACAAACTTTTTTATGTTTCTGAGAGTCACTGGTGCTTGACGGCTTTCAGCTATATTAATAGAGGTTATAACAGCACACATACATTAATACAGTCTGTGTTTTATCTAAACTCTGATTGAATTTAGGGAGTGCCTAAATTCTGTGTTGCTATACACTTGCTGCCAAATACATAAACTTTATTAATTCTTTTTGAAAGGCTATCCAACAACAAAATAGGGAAATATATGCAAATGACATATCAAGAAAAAAAAGTGACTGTTCATAAAATCTCTAAGCTATAATATTATTTAGTGGCAAACACCACACCAGATAATGAGGGTGTATTATAATGATAGCACCTTATACCACAATAAAAATTGCTCAAAATTTGGAGCCTATATATAAAAGAAGTATAAAAAGTCATCAAATTTGGGGGTTTGTGTCATGCAAGAAAAAAGCAAAAATGCAAAATAGCTGACACGTATTGTTTGAGATTTTAAAAAATGTTTATAAC
The DNA here is from genome assembly GCA_963574355.1 of Loris lydekkerianus. NCBI lineage: Eukaryota > Metazoa > Chordata > Mammalia > Primates > Lorisidae > Loris > Loris lydekkerianus. The sequence goes on from CAUYPK010036448.1 coordinate 18,000, forward strand.
TCTCGGTTTTATCATAGAATGTATCACTTTCCACAAAGAACTCAGATTAAATAACACATAACCTGAAATATCTTTACACCATTAGACACAGTTCCTTCAAGATTAAGGTTGAAATACACTGGTGGAGAAATGTAGGGAAGTATGCACTTTATAGTATCTTTAAATCCAAGCTGAATAACAAGTGAAAAGACAAGCATTTAGTGGTAGATATTTCTAGAAGCTGATCCTCTAAATTCAAATGATTGTAATTTTTTCAAAGTACCACAATAAGATTAAATTTTAGAAAATCAATTTATAAATGTATCTTTAATGCTATAACCCAATAAGACAAATTTCAAACTCTTCATTCAAAACATATTTGAAATAACGATTTAAAAATGTCACTTTTTAACATCTTATGTTGAAGCATATTGAGAAATCTTTCAAATCTTTGGTGCTGGGAGTTGAGATTTCCTGACATAAGCTAATACATTTTTCATCAGGTGCTAATGGATGAAAATGATTAGTTAGATCAAAGGAATGTATGCACAGTCTCTCACTGTAGGTGTCAACACTACATATTAAATTAATTTTATAAATATTTAGTTACTGCTTTATTATACAATACTGCACTGTACAGAAAAGCATAACTAACATCATTTGATATTATTACTGATTTGTATGCATTAAAATGGAAAATCATCAACATTTGTTTTATATTCATATATGAATTTTAAATCTAACCCCATATCTCCAAACAGTATATTTATAATGTGAACATTTGGTTTAATGATCAATTATTAAGTGGAAGAAACCCATGCTGTTTTAAAACATAAATATAAGTCATGAAAATCTATTTTCATTACATCACATCACTCCTTGTTTTCCATGTTTTCTCTTTAAAGAATTTATTTCTCTGTTTACTTCTGCACTATCACTTTATTTTATTTACTTTATTTTTCTATCGTAATAAGTCTGCTTTTTAGTAGATTAGGTTATTTTACTGATATATGTATTTTATTGCCTTTATAACATTCATAATATTCTTTCAGAGGTTTTATTTTTTGGTATACAAACAGAAAACAGAAAAAAGGAAAGGCTGACTTTTAGGCTTTTGACAGGAGTCTTGTATAAGTGGAAGACTTTTAATTCTCAAATTGTTTCACTTCAATAACTCTTTTAAAGTTGTTGCGCCAAGATGCCTGGCGGATTAAGCTCCATTGCCTTTTCTTGTTTTGAACTAATGTATTCTTGATCACCGTTTAATGAAACTATATACCACATGGAGATTTCACATTAGATAAGCCATGTGAAACCCTCATCAGACAAGTAGCTCTGGCTGGTGGTAATCCTTCAGATGAAAATTTCAGACTAGCAGGTTTTCCAATTTAAATGAGCCCCTTTAACTATAAAAAATTGGCACGGTATGATTGCTAAAAATTATTTTTAAATTTTTATGTTGCCAAAGTGCCCTGGTGGCTGTGAAAAACAGAAATACTGCCGTAAATACAGAAAACATTAACTGGTCACTGAGGGGATCCAATTTACAACCCATAGAGACAACTCACACAGCTCACTGACACGGCGCTATTGGGTTTGCGATGGGGCACTCCACTCTGCTCCCCCCACACAGAAGCACAGCTCATCTTAAATATGCAATTAAATAGATTTATTCTACAAGTTTCTCTAGTCAGTGGTTATTACTCACTTTTACCTCACTGCACTCTGATCTATAGAATTTTCATGATGTGTTCAGGTAGCCCTTAAGAAGCAACAAAACTTGTTATAAATTTTCAGTGAAAAATTATTTAGGGGAGATTAACATGTGCTATTTAATTTTTTACTAAAGTGATTCAATTTATGTTAAAAGACTTACCTGTTATCTATGTTTATTCCACACTAGTACTGCAGTACTTGTTCATATTTCTAGACCCTGAATTTTAACTAATAGAAATACCTTAAGCTTAAGTTTGAATTGCAGATTGGGATTTCAATCAAGGAAATGTGAGTGTGTATTATATTTTGATTTAGTCTGTCACAAGGTCAATGTCATGTGCACAAGCACAGAATTACCCAGAGTTAGTCTCTTTTGCTTACAGCAGATAAAAGTAGCAGCTATTAGTCTGAAAAGATTACTGATGATATATTTGCTTTGGAATGTCACTGTCAATACATAATAAAACAGTTTTACAGAGTAAAAAGTAAAAGTGTTACACAAAAAGCAAACAAAAGTGAAAGTACTTACAAGGAACCAAAAGTACAACTTAATGTCCCAAATGTGAGAAGTAACCATTGAAATCAGTAGTTCTATGGAGATGATAAAGGCAGGACATGATTAAATGAGAAATTTACATTACTGGCATTAATGATGGTATACACTAATCAGAAAGTGAAGGAAATTTTAAGTTTAAAATAGAAAGTTACGGCAGTCAAAGGCATTGAATTGTGCCCTTCTTCATATATTAGTCTACATTTGGGGTAAAAAATTCATAGACTACAACCCAGATTCATAAGACTAAATTCTGTCTTATGAACCAATGGCTTCCAATTAGGTTCACACTATTGATGAACTGCATACGATCAGAGTGTATTCTGCAACAGTGAACTATTTTACAGTTTATTGAACAAATAATGGGAAAATATGTGTAGATATTAGCATCCAGTATTCTATTTTTTAAAAAAATACATCTTTCAAGTAGCAGAGTGGCCATTATTTACGTTTATTTAACCTGCTCATAGTTACTTAATGAAATCAGGTCACTGTGGTGTCCCTGCCTCTCATAACTAGTTGCACTCAAGTGAAGCAGAATAGAAAAGTTAATTTGCATCTACGCCAGACCAAAAAGATCCAAGTAAAGAGGTGGACACAACTTTTTCTCTCTGAAGGATGATAACAGCAAACCCTGTTAGATACCCATCTCATACCCTTGGGCAAATGTGTAGGGCATATGATTCTCAGCCCCCGCCTTGCCAGAAGGTGTACCGCAGCTTAAAGAAATCATTTGAGAGGGGGTCATGAAGGAGGGACGTGCTTGTCCTCTACCACAATCACTACAAGGAAGGGAAAACGGAAATACAGAGGGAGACTCACTAAGATAAGCAAGCAGAGAGAAGCCCAATTTTGTCCAGAGTAAGCACTGTGATAGGAAAAACGTCTTGCTTTAAAGAATAAACAAGTGAAAACCCTTCCATGGTAAATGAGGAAATGCAGAAAAGGGACCTGGGTGAGAGGGACAAGAGTGCCTTGTGAACATTGCTTTACATGTCTGACAAATACAAATATGGAAAAAGCAAAAGGCACTCCAAACTATTATTTTTCAGCACATCTTATCTTTTCTAGGATCTGGTTTATATTAGTTGTGGTACTAAACCACAATCTGTGGAGAAATAAATCGCCTCCTTAAACATTAAAAGAAACATTTTTTTAAAACTAAAAAGAAAGCTAAAGTGGAAGGTTCTTTGAAAACGAAGATCACAGTGAACAAATACAGAAATGACTCATAATATTTTCTGACAGAGAGATATTGACATATACAGTAGAACCTCTGTAAGTTGACCATCCAAGGAACTGTAGCAGACTGATCAACATACGGAGGTGGCTAACTTAAGAACTAGACCCAATGTACAGATATGCACCTGCACTTTACTTTCTGGTGTAGATTTATTATAGAATATCATAGGAAATCATGCATAAACAAAACAGAGGAAAATCTTACATACAGCATCATATAAAATCAATTCATTTACTGTTTTTTCATGGATTAATCATTCTTTCAAGAGTCAGCGTTGGCCTGTTTCTCATTTTTGTTTTGGAAAATTGTTCTGGGTCAGGCTCATTACAGGTTGCCGCCTCATCATCTTCTACACAAAACCTTCAGGTTATGCCACAGGAAATGGACTATCAGATGAAGCCAGAACAGCATGTTCTTGGGTTGTGACAAATCCAGCTTTCTAGAAACACTTCTATATAGTTTCTGGCTGAACTTTACTCCAAGCAGAACTGATCCAGAGGACAGCATCCCGAGTGTTAACTCACGCAGCAGATGAAGTTGCTTCCGCAGGGGGACCATAGGTTAGTGTTTTAGTAAAGACCCACTGCAGGAGCTGGGCTTGGGAATGCATTTCAAATGTTTGGATGATGCTTGGTCAAGAGGTTGGATTTTTGAGGTCATGTTTGGAAGCAGACATTTCAGTGTCATTCTTGTTTGTGAGGCGGTTCACTTGCAAGTGGTCAGGATAATTGTCTACTCTCAGTGGAATAGACCCTTTTTTTCTCAGTCAATATCCCTTACCCACTCCTCAAATAGGACACCAGTCATCAATGCACATTTGTTTGATCTCTAAGTGACGGGGAGGACTTTAGGCTTCAGGTTCTTGAATGTACGGAGCTTTGCCTATTTACCAACTCCCAAGGGTTTTAGCTTCCATTTATTTGAATTAGCACAAAGCAGAATTGTGAAAAATTCAGTGGAAAGTTTTCCACTCTTATAGTTGTCACCCTTCACCTATCAGGTATTGCCTTGAAAAAGAGTCCACTTGTCAGTGTTAAAGATGCTGTCGCCTTTGAAACCTCTGGGAACTTTCTGGTGAACTCGTCCACAACTTCTACTGTAACTTCATTGGATTCACCACACAAGGATTTCTGGGAGATCTCATATCACAGTTTAAATATCTAGAGTTAATCACTTGATGCTTAAAAATTTGTCATCCTGAAATCCTGTGCAGACTTTTTATCAATTTCTTGGATCAGCAGCTCAGTGGTTTAGGCATTAACTGCCCTCATTTGTTTGAACCAGCTTATTTGACTTCATCCAGTCAAGTTTTCCCCCCTTCCCACTGTAGGTCTCACCTTTCCTTACCACATCTCTCTAAGAATTCACGTTTGCTTTTTTGGATGTTGCTAACTGTGGTTTTGCTAACACTAAAATTTACTGCTGTTTTTCTTTGGGTGCTGTTTTCTAGAAAATGTAGAAGCTCAATCTTTCCCTTTGATGTCAGCTGTTTGGGTTCTTTCCTTTGGGCCATGGGCCATCATGTCTTTATTAACTGTAAAATGTTTCAGTAATTGTGGGATGTACCTACAATCCAGACCAGTCCTACAGGATGAAAAAATCTTCCACAACATGATAAACAGTAGGACATTGGGCCTAATTCAACATACGGTAATAATAAACTATGAAACAAGTACTTATACTAAAGATAAATGCTACAACTAAGGGAAAAGCCCACACCTTCTACCCCTTGGTGTAGAGTGGACTCAACTATTCTAATTACACAAGGTAAATGAATTTGAGTGTCATAGTCTAAGTGGTCAAGATACAACTTACAGAGGTGGTCAATACATATAGGTCAATCTTCCATTAAGTTCATGTGGTGCATATCTGGTCTATGGAAACCACATCAACTTAAGGAGGTTGTAAATATAGGGAGGTGGTTGACTATGGAAGTTCTTCAATATTTAGAATCACATATCTCCCTGTCTTTCTACTAGAGAATTCTCCAGTTTAAAAATCTAAGAAATTGTCTTAGACAAACAAAAAGGCATATATATACTTTTTACTGGGTATTTTAATCCTGAAAAAAGGCTCAATATTGTAACAGCTACTGTAGATAATGACAGGCAATTGAAGACCACTTTTTCTGTCTGTAGTCCAGATGTAATGACCCCAGTATATATGTTAGTAATCAGAGAAAGTATTTTTTTACATGTAAATTGACCAAAACATGGTCAAAGATTATTTTTAAGTGACACTGTTGTAATTCTGCATAAATAATATTAGAGAAACAAGCACCATGGAAGTTAAAGTCTGCAGAGCCATATACCACTTTATCAGCAGAAAATCTCTCCTCCCTGAGTTTCCTTGCTTAGTTTTATTTTGATGTATTGAGATTGTTACTTTTTCTTTTAGCAGATCCTCAGGAGGGAAAGTGAATCTATCTAGTCCACCAAGGATTACTCTTGGGACTAAGATTTGAATCTTTGGTTGGACTATACTATTTTCAGTTTTGTTAAGGAAATGTTTCCCAGTACCCCTCCCTTGAATAATCCTAGATTAGAAGTGACCGGCACATTCACTGCTGCCAGATATGGAAGGTGATAGTGAAGCAGTGGCTATTACTTTTAGAAGGCTTTGGCAGCCACAGAGAGTAGTAGAAAGTAGCCTTGATGGACACAGAGACGCCGGCTTGTCTTCACTCTGTGGCTCCACATTCCGATCACCTTCGCTTCTAGCCTCCTTGGTCATTAGAAGCAGTCCTCTTTTCCCTCCAAGGAGGTTACTCTCTTCTTGTCTGAAGAACCTATAATGAGTTCTCCTAATGCCGGTCTCCTTCAGAGGAGTGATAACGTCTTTAAAAACTACCTCTAACACATCTCTTTTCCTTCTGGAGTTAAAATGAGACTTCTGGTAGGACTCAAAGGTGAGATACAAAGTACATCTGTGAGTCTCTACCACATACATCATCAGAGTTACACAATTTTGCAGTTATATAAACAAAACGTTGGAGAACATGTGTAGGAATATATGCTAAAGGGCTTGCTTTAGGGTGGAAGAAAACACTTTTGAATCAGGCCAGATTTATCCACATGATTGCACTAAGGAGAAGTTTTGAATTCTATATGTTATGCTGAGCTGTTAGAAGAAATCCCCCTTGCTTGACAAATGAACCAAAACCAGAACTCAAACTTCCTTGGAATAAAGAAGATAGCCAAATTCTTAGAGACATCTGAATCCTGAAGTGGATTTACTCCGAGACCTACTTATCAACTTCCACCTATACTCCCCTGAATTGTCCATACCATACTACCTCCACCAAGGGTTTGAAAAATTCAACGGCAAAGGATACACCAACATTATTAAAGAGCTCTGTAGTAGTTAGTGTTTGAAGGTCAGGAATGATGACAAAAACATTACTATCAAAATCAGTTATCCAGGCTCAGTGCCCACAGTTCAGCCTTAGGGCACTGGCCACATATACCAGGGTTGGCAGGTTTGAACCTGGCCCAGGCCTGCTAAACAATGACAACTACAATAAAAAAACAGCCGGGTATTGTGGTAGGCACGTGTAGTCCCTGCTACTCAGGAGCCTAGGGTAAGAGAATCGCTTAAGCCCACGAGTTTCAGGTTGCGGTGAGCTGTGATGCCACGGCACTCTACCAACTGTGACATAGTGAAACTCTGTCTCAAAAAAAAAAAAAAAAAAAAAAAAAAATCAGTTATCCAAATTCAATGAGAATAAAGGGAAAGGGAATGCTGAGGTGATATGGACCAAATGATAGCACTGAATGCGTAGAGACAATATGATAAAATGGTGAATTCAGTTATGGTGCCAGTATGTGGGATAGAGTAACGTCCTCTAAGATGTGGTAAATGTCCTAATCAGCAATTAATACTATGTATATGGTCTAGGATTCATGCTTAAGATAGTCAAAAGATGCCCTCCTAAGATTCCTATCCTCTGGTTATTCAAACACTGTTTTAGGTGCTACTGAGAAAGAACTTTATAAATGGAATTAATAGTATTGCTCAAATATTCTTCAAATAGGGAAATTATCCTGGATTATGCAAGTAAAGCCAATGTAATCTCATGAGAACTTAAAAGCAGCAGTAGATGGTGGAAGAGGGAAGCAGAGAATATGAAACGAAAGAAGAGATCAGTTATATTCCAAAGGTGAGAAGGATTTGATCCACCTGACGTCTCTGAAGTATAATGGGTCATATATGAGCACCAGAGAAGGGTCTCCAGGTCTAAGAATAGTCTCGGCAAATAATCAGCAACTAAATGGAGACTTCAGTTTTATAATCATAAGGAACTCGGTTCAGCCAATCAATTTATTCAGCCAATATATTTGGCTGAATATATTTGGATGCAGATTCTCCCCTAGAACTTCCAGGAAAAAAATGTAACCCTGCCAACACTTTGATTCCAGCTAGACTTGCTAGACTTCTCATCAATAGAACTGTGAGATAATTAAATGGATGTTATCTTAAGCATCTTAGCTTGTCACAGCAAATCTGTTATGGCAGCAATAGAACATGAATACATTAGTCCAGGTATTAAGGAGGTGAAAATAAGAGAAAAGTTTTCTGTGAAGATAAAGTAATGTTTTTGTTGAAGTTGAAACTTCCATCTGATCACTTTGGGATCCTCATGCCAGTGACTGAACAGACAAAATACTGTGAAACTCTACTGGTTTGAGTGATTAATCATGAAGCTCCAGGGGAAATCAAGTCACTCCAACACAATGAAATAAGGAGGCAGAAGCTGAAAACGCAGGACTTTTTTTGAGCCATCAGTTAATAGTCCTTGACCTATGATAAAAATAAATTTTAAAAATCTACATAAACATAAGGCAAATTACACAAACCCTGTAGAACTGAAGATCTGGGCCATCTGCATAAAGTAATTACACCAAGATGAGGTGTACGCTGAGGGCAATAATCATACTAAGTATGTTTATTTCTTCTTTGTTTTGATATGAACATCTTTGTGCATTGTATACATATTCATGGTTCATATATATTTATATGTTCAAGTTCTTTTTCTTTCCCATCATTTTCCACTGATTTTTAACACCATAAGTATTACTTGTGGTTAGTGATATATCTTGGTTATTTAAATGACAGGATAGCATACAGAATGCTCCTTAGCTAAATGTACAAAGACATGCAGGCTGTGTATTCTATTTTAGTGAAATGATTGTCATGTTTTTTGTTGTAATAGTTTTAGCATCAATATCAGAAGAATTGCTTTCCATTAACTCTATTTGGAAGTCATACTCTTAAAACATGTGTGAGTAGATGTCTAGCTTTTAAAAGAGGCAGAATATACTGAATTATGTTATTAACTTGGGTTAGTTGGGAACTACATTTTCAAATTCGCTGTTATTGTTTTACATTACTATAGGCCAAAGGGAAGAAAATATGTGGAATTTGTGTACGTTTTGGAAGGCACAGTGAAGTTGTTCCCATAATCTTGGATGTCATGCATAGAAACAGATAGATATGGAGATATCTAGTAAATACCAGTGTGCCCTTATTTTTCTTTGCTCTCCACCCAGATCATCATGCTGCCTGCTGACCTTGCTAACAGTAGCCCTAGACCCATCAGCAAAATCTTAGCTGCAGAACCACAAAGATAGTTGATGCTTTGTAGAAACAGCATCTTTCAGACCTCTCGTGGTTCTACTTTAGTGGCTGGATGTACTTGGCTTCTTAGGATTCCAGCAAGCTTAGACTTTCCCACCTATTCTAGTCGCAGGTTCCTCAAACTTTTTAAACAGGGGGCCAGTTCACTGTCCCTCAGACCACTGGAGGACTGGACTATAGTTAAAAAAAAAAAAAAAAAAAGATGAACAAATTCCTATGCACACTGCACATATCTTATTTTGAAGTAAAAAAAAAAACAACAAAAAAAAACAGGAACAAATACAATCACACCGCCTCATGTGGCCCATGGGCCGCAGTTTGAGGACCCCTGTTAGAGCTTTGGAAGACTTGTTAGTGACTCTGCTAATCTTCCATTTCCTCCTTCTAGACCTTTAATTCAACCTTCTTTCATGTGTATGTTAGGATAAATTCCTATAATACATCTATTATTCCCATACTGCTTAGAGGTCTTTAAGGTTCTGTCTCTGACTGAACCTTTCCCAATATAAACTGAATTCCTTTGCGGTGAAGCAGAATTTGAGTGGTGAGTTTTGTGCAATTGAACAGAGATTCTTTTGAGACCACAAATAGATGCAAATTCATAATTTTTATATAGTATTTGTTTTCATAATTTTCTTTTCTGGATAAGTATTTTCAATCCTTATTTTCTCTAACTGCATATGTTCACCATGGAACCATCATTGAAAAAAAGTGTATACATTCTAAATATGTTAAAAATATATTAAAAACTGGAAATAGCTTGCATATTTCCAAGGTAGACATTTGCTGCAGGGTTAAGCAGAGCTGGCTACCCATGAACAATTCCAGAAGTGGGAAAAAAAAATCACAAAATTCTGTGCTCCATTTTCATAATGGAGAAACTGAGTATAGTCGAAGGGCCTTCTTCGCACCTGCAGGTTGCTGTCCCATGTACATATCTGCTCTGAAACATCTGCTAGAATCTTACATGTCTTCTTTCTTCCATTTTTCAGTTCTTTCATTTATGCCCAGTCATTTCTGTCTCTTGTTACCGCCAATGGATATCCCAACACCTCAGCAACCTCTTCCACTCCAACTTACATTTCCCCTTGTAAATTCATCCACCATTCTTTTGTTTATGTTCTACCATACCTGGCTTTCTCTCATCCATTTCTAAGAAATCATGTCACTTCCTTCAGAATTCTTTATTTTACTGAACTGGGGTTGGACTGGATGCCTCCATAAAGCTACTCCACACATATATACTATTATCGGGTTTGCCATATTTTATTATTATTGTATATTTTGATATCAGACTTTCCAAATATATAATGAATTCTTTGGAAACAAGGTCTATCTCTAAGTCATAGAATACCTAATTCATGGTAAAGGCTCAACAGATGATTATTTAGGAAATTTTGCTCTAAAAAACTGTCCCATATGTTTTATAAAGGGTTATTGTGATAATTCATACTTTATTTCAACTTTGAATTCATTTTAAAGTTTTATAAGAATGATTTGTTATCTATTTTCTGTAAGAGAGTAAGGTTTAGAGCAGACAATATAAGTCTTTTGTCAGGATTCTATGAATGTAATGAATCATACAAACATGTATAATATTACAGATCCATTTTCTTTCCAATGTTATCTTGGAATTTCACTTGGTTACTGAAGATTTACAGCTACGCATTGAAAAGATTTCACGTGTATAGGAAGATTTGTTAATGACTCTGCTAATCTTCCATTCCCTCCCTCTAGACCTTTAATTCAAGCTTCTTTCACATGTATGTTAGGGTAAATTTGTATAATACATCTATTATTCTCATACTGCTTGCAGGGGTCTTCAAACTTTTTAAACAGGGGGCCAGTTCACTGTCCCTCAGACTGTTGGAGGACTATAGTTTAAAAAAAAAACAAAAAACTTTGAACAAATTCCTTTGCATACTGCACATATCTTATTTTGAAGTAAAAAAACAAAACAAAATGGGAATAAATACAATTGCACTGCCTCATGTGGCCTGTGGCCCGTAGTTTGAGGACACCTGGTAGGAAGTTCAAATTTTTAATATCGTATTTTGTCATTAAATATTCATTGTGCATACACCTGTATTTCTGAATAGTAATGAAATAATCTAGTTTCAGGAATAATAAGAGATAGAAGAAAAAATGAGATATAGGCAAATAAAAATTAAAATAGGGCAAAAAGTATAGTAAGATTGATATCTATATTTAAAAATTACTTTGAGTGACAGCATACTATCAGCTTCACAGATTTAACTAATGTAAATAGTGATCTTACTTTCCAGGGGTAACAGAGAAACTTATAAATTACAAATATGCATTTAGACGTAACTTCAGTTTTCATAACCCCCTTTAGCTGAATTTAATTAAATGAATTCGGGGCTGTAGCTGACCATTAAACTTATATCACCTACAATCTGATTGTGAGTTCCTACAATACAGTGAAATACAGTAGGTGTTCAATAAAAAGATAAGGAATAAATATGATTAAAAAAAAAATAAGGAACAGGCAGCAGCTAGATAAGACAAAAGGTTAAATTCAGACAAATTACTTAGTTGAAAAGGAATTTGGGTTTGGCCATGAGTAAGATACTAACCTTTGAAACTTATTTTTCTCAGACTTACATTAAATTTGTGGTCAAGATAAAAAATACATAATATGTATGTATAATAAATCATTTCTATACCAAAGCACTCTGAGAGGCATTGGGGAAAAGGAAAAGACACTATCCCTGCCAGTGAGATTGTTCCAATCTAGAATAAAGTCACTTTTTCCAATAGGAAATTGCAATACACTATACAGAGTAACATCTTCTCTCAGACCCAGCAGAAGCAAAGGGGATGGAGGGCAACGTCTCACAGGGAGGTCCAAGGAGACCCTGGAGGAGACAGCCATTGAACAGGGGCGGGACTGAGGAAAACGAGTCTTAGAGATTAAATTATCCAATTAAGGATTTTGTCAAATAGAAATATAATTTAAACAACTGAGCAAAGCATATCCATGTTTACATGGAAAGGAACCCATACAGGAGACAATTTGCTACAAAATAATTCATGTGAAATTATTCAGGTTGATATGTTTTTCTTAACTACACATGTCTACAATATTGCAATTTTTTTTAATGATTTTATAGGTGATTTCTATGATGTTTTATCTTACACAGAATTTTGGATCAATTAGCAGAAGTAGCTTCTAATTTATATCGATATATTTTCTGAAAAATAGTATTAAATTCATTACTTACTTACTTATTTAATTATTTTTTAGATAGAAACCCACTTTGTCACCCTGGGTAGAGTGCTGCAAAGTCATAGCTCACAGCAACCTCCAACTCTTGGGTTCAAGCAATTCTCTTGCCTCAGCCTCCTGAGTAGCTGGGACTACAAGTGCCTGCCACAATGCCCAACTAATTTAGAGATGACGTCTCTGGCTCAGGCTGGACTCCAACAGGAAATCCACCCACCTCCCAGAGTGCCAGGATTACAGGTGTGAGCCTGTAGGCCCATTGCTAAATACATTTAATTCCCATAGTTTATATAAAAGGTTCTATAGTTTTCTATATTTAAGTGGTTATATTTCCTTTATTCTTGATTTACAAGGCCTGATTATATTCATTCATTTTTGTGCTGTTAGAAAACCAGAGACTGGATAATTTTAAATGAACAAATACTGAGGTTCTGACAGTTTTGAATCCTGGATAGTCTGGGATTAAGGCCCTGGCATCTGGTGAGGCCCTTCTTTCTGCATCATCATATGGAAAAAGGCGAAGAGGCAAAAGGAAGCTGAGTTCACCCTTTGATAATGATATTGGCCTTACCCAAGAGGGCAGAGACCCCTTGGACTAATCACCTCTTGAAGGTCCCACCTATTAATACTGTTATGATGGCAATGAAATTTAAACTTTAATTTGGAGGGGATAAGCATTAAAAGCATAGCACTGAGTATATATTGACCTTGATACGTAGGTGCAAACATTTTTTGAAGGCTTATTCTCTTTAAGGCAATGAAATAAATGCTTTATGAACATTACTGATAATTGTTACAACTGTATGCTCAGTAGAAAATTATCAGTTAGTGTTGTTATGTAATTTGCCCAAGATAATGAAATAGGAAAGTCAGGCGTCAGGATTAGAGCCAGGAACCGTCTGACTCCAGGGGGTGAGCTGTTAACTACGGAGGTGTGGGGCTCCAGCACCAGCAGTACCTTTCCTCATCCCTCTGCACACCCTTCTGGTCGAGGCAATGTTTACTTTTAACTTCAGCTATAACCCCCGCATGCTAACGGCTTCCCATTCACCACCCCTTACTTCTGAGCACGTGTGCATGCCTGTACACACACACGCACTCCCTGCTTTTTCCCTATGCAATAAAAAAAATTTGCACATCTCAATTTTGTACTTGAGCTGCGTGAGCCCTTTTCCTTTCTTCTCACCACTTTTTGCTCCTGTGTCCTTGCTTTCTCCAGTGAAAACTTTCCACATTCATCTAACTGGCTTCAAACAACTCAATTTGCATGATGGTGATCCTCTTTATTCGTCTGCCTGTTTAACTTTTTCTATAGTATTTGGTTACATGGAAATGAAAAACACATTTCACCTTTACATACTAAAAAAAAAAGGTTAGTTAAGTACATAATTCTAGATGACGTATAATTCATATATGCTCTCCAATTATCTCTTGTCTGACTGATATTTTACCTAAATCTGTGGATCTCTAAAGTCAACTCTCAAGGGTTTCATGGATTTATGAGTTAAAAAAGAAAAAGAAAAATCAACAGTGCGGAGACAGAACTTACTCTTTACTGTTATTAAGGGGAAAGATCAGTTTCTTATGTTCAAGTGTCCACTGGACTTCTCATTCCAAGAACAACGTGTGAATATCAAACTCAACATGTACATAATTCGACTCTGCATATCTTTTCCTGACAGGCACGATTTTTCTCCTGTGTTTTGTAGTCCAACTAAATGAATCTCTATCAGTCTTACCCAGAAGAATGAATATTTTCTCCTTCAGTCTTTCTCATATACCTTCCCCTTACCACAGACACTGGAACAGCAACTAGAATAATTTCTCCCCTAAGTCAGGTTTCTAGAATTATGCTTGATCATAAACAACTTCTCAGCCCACAGACTATGTATCTATATTTCTTCGATAGAGTCCTATGATATGACTTTTACTACATTGATTTTTTTTTTTTCCGCTATTTCCTTTCCCCTATTGGAAATGTAAAATCTACGTAATTCTACATATTTATCTTTGTTCTCTAGAGGTTGAATGTGAGGAAAGGCTTATGCTCTAACACGTCAGGTGAAGACTGATTCCTTCGGTCATGTCATGTAGAGTATGGAATTGCCTAGAGACGTCTGGCCTTTGCTGAGGCCTATTGGGAGGTGATCTTTAGGCCCCTGGGATACCTTTACCTCTCCAGAGCTTTAGGCTGCTTGGCAGTCTAATAAGGTGACTTGGGACAGGGACTTTGGGTCACATAGTGTCAATTCTAACCTCTGGAGGAAGTGATGAGTATCGTGACCTTAAGGAGGGCTACAGAACAAAGGTCAACCATGTGGCTATATGTAACTTGGCCCCAATAAAAAGTCTGCAGGCTTAAGTCTTCCCTGCTTGGCAAACCCCTGTACGTGCTGTCACATCTCCTGGCAGCAAGGAGGCGATACATCTTCCCCTGTAGAGTCACCTCCACAGGGGAAGGATCAACTGACACTTTATATTTGCACCTCTGTTGTAATGAGTACTCTGTGTTTCCCTTTGGCTAATTTTAATTTGTGTCATTTTACTATGATCAAACTATTAATCACAAGCATAGTGGTTTCTGAGTTTCATGAGTTTTCTGGAAAATTACCGAAACCAAGAGTGGTTGTGGGAATGCTTGAATTTTCAGCCAGCTAATGTCTAAAGTGAAGTCAGTCTGGTAGGGGCTGTAGTCGCTGGCTGAGCAGTTTGTTTAATTACTGTATATGATAGGTACAGTGCCACAACACTCCATGCTGTCAGAAGCTGAGCACACAAATTTCTTTCAATTAGGGGAGCAGATTTTGGTGCTACTTTCATCCCTTGTAAGTTCTGACCCTACTCGTTTTCAGCACAACTTGCTTGTCTCCCATCACACAAGTGATGGTTCTGATATTGGGACAGGAATGGAAGGAAATTTGGTGATGTTTTTGTTCTATGTGCTTGACTAAACTGTTCCTTATGAACATAAGCCTGATTTACCAATGAAAATTTGAGGAAGACTTGATATATTGTTTGTATTCTAGCTACCTTTTTACTTCAGAAAGACACTTAATCACTAAAGTTATTGTAAGTATTGAACTTTCATTTTCCTTGTTTGATCCTAGCACCTCAAAATAAGGTGGGAAGTAGTAACGACATCTTACAGGGTTTTCTGAAGTCTTTCAGGATATTGTGTGTTTGGATGGAGGGATAGTAGAAAAATAACCCATTATAAACTCATATGTGTAACTTAAAAGCTGAGTATTACAAGAAAGTTTTATTTCAGGCCTCTACATTCAAGTTCCCCAATGGCAAATATAATATTAGAAAAATAAAACCTCACTTGCCTACCACACTTGACTGCTTTATCAAGAAGGTAGTGCTTGAACTTGAACGCTGAAAGAGCAACTTGGAATTGCCGAAAGAAAAGGTTCCTTTATCTTATAGTTGTTCTATTTCAGAGTTCAACTCTAATCTAAACTTATGGGGAATAACGCAGAAATTTGAGTCAAAAGCTAAAAATATTTGTACTAATTTTTTTTTTTTGCTTTGTGCATTCATTGTCTTTTTCCATAAAGTGTGTTTCACATTATAAAAATCAACAAAGGTTATTGAAAAACATTTTCATTATTTTATATAGTACTGAAAATGAACATGACACTGTACAATAGTTTATATATTCCATTTCCTTTCTCTTTATAGCCTATTTCATTTTCTCTCAAACTGTTATTATTATCAGGGCACCCAAATTTGAGATACACAACTCCCTCAGGAGGTCAGGGATGCATGTTCTCTATAAGCAAATGAATCAGACAGTGGGAGGGCTATCTAGGTAATGTTAACAACGATCCCCACAGGACACTGTGCAAGTCACATCTGTGATATTTGTCAGAGCATCAGGGCCAGATTCTGAAATCCTAACAGGGAATGCACGGTGCCATTGCTAACTCATGGCGACAGAGTGAGAGCTGGCATCTCCCTCTCCCTGTCCCTGCCCCTGCCCCCCCAACCCCATTTGTCTACCTTTATACCTCCTGAAACGCTTAAAGCAGCAGGAACAAACAAGACACTCCTGGTAACTGAAAACAATTTCCTGACTCTGGTTGAACACTTTAGGCTAAGATCTATCCCTATGAACATTATAACCCTGTAGATATTTATGCAACATTAAATTCATTTTTCTGAAAGATGAGGTGACCTTCTTGAAGGTAACAACTCAAGTAAAATTTATAGAACTTAAAGAGGACAGAACATCTTTTTAATTATCTGAAGTAAGATTTTAAAAAATAGTGTATTACGTTATTCACCTATTTTGTGTGATTTAAAAAAAAATCTTGATTATAGACATTGATATAAGTACATGTTTATAATAACATGGTATAATATAATTGTGTTGGTGTCTTTAAAGATGGAATAGGTGAGTCAACACCATGTTAACTCAAAACTTGAGTTACTGCAATCCTAGTATCTCAAGTTTTCTCCTGGAAAACTTTTCTGGGAAGAAAAAAGGTGACAGTATGTAGAAGTTGTGTTTTAATGTTCTTCCTCTTCTTTTGATTTTGTCTCTGATTAGCAAAACATTGAAATGATGATATGATTCTCTCTACTCTGTGAGGCTGACACACTTCTCAGAGTTAGGGGCTGTTCTTTATCCCAACAATATTCAGTATCTGGATGGTGTATTTTATGTCCTAGGGACTCAATATATACTTATTAATTGGGCTGAGTAATTAGTCCAGTCTAAACCTTTCCAGTGGAAGTTCTATTCCTTGATGAAGAAGCTCAGATATATTCCATCCTTGTTTCAGAATACTAGGTACAACTGTTTGCATTAACTTAACCTGGGCCTGAATAACAGAATATTAGTTTCTCAAAGCCCCATATGTCACAGTCTAGTTACTGTTGGCATATTCCTTGCTCTCCATTTTTGCTTCCAAACCATTATGCCTTCCACACTTATGTAAAAATTCTTCTCAAGAGCTGGAAGTTGTATTAAGGTGCAGCTACAGGAAGAACTGCTGCTTCCTCACTTGAAGCTGACAGGGACCGCAAACCCACAGGAAGCCCACAGGAAGCAGATAGTAAGCAACAAGTTTCTTCTTCTCCCTTCAATCTTTCAGTCTCTCTCTAGTGCCCCCTGTTGACAGAGCCTCACTTAGAGCCGGGCCACAGAGGAGAAAAGCAGTTGCAGGGACTCCAGCCCCAACATTCACCAAGCTGAATAGAAAACTGAGGCAACAGTATAACAAGTAGCATACCAAGGCTATACCTTCAAAAATTAAAAGAAAATGTAGCTGATTTTTTCCCAAAGTGTTTATGTGCTCCTACGACTTCAATTATCACTCCGGTGGCTGACTCTCAGATCGTATACTCCATTCTTACTACTTATCTCAAACACAGTAGGTTCCAAACAGATCATCTTCTGAGAAAATCCAGTCATAAAAAGTTCTTTTTACTAAAAATTACAACATAATTATTGCTACTCAGCCGTAATCATATCACCTCTTACAACATTCTAGTCTTTTCTTCACATATTTCAAACTTGACATCAGTCTGTTGCTGATATCCTCATTTTTGCTCCATTAGTGCCTAATTTGTTCTCTTTGATTATCAGATCACATTTTTGTAACTTATATCTGCAACTTATATGAGCTTTCCTTTCGTTTCCGTTGATCCTACGTAATGCTGTCTAATTGATCTTACCACAGCCCCACTGCCAAACACATTCCACTCTGTAAAATACACTTCTTGACTTCTCTTGCCTTGTAAGTATAAACTTTCAGCTGGGTCTTCGTGATATATCCTGTGCCTACATTCTCAGCTCTCACTAATGCAAAAGCACACTCAGATAGACATTCCTAAATTCCTACCCATTTTTGTATAGCTTTCTAATAATTTTCATAAGGCGTATTCCTAATGTTGAATAGTAGATTATAACATCTGTCCTTTTAGAAAGTTTTGAATATGTATTGCAAAATTTCCATCTAGAAGGAATGGACAAATTTATATTTCCAATACAGCTTTTATAGCTCTGGATATGAGCATAATTTCCTCTTCCTATATTATGGTATATCATTGTATTAATTCAAGTCTTAAGATAATCAGAAATATTTATCAATTTAATATGTATATTTGCACTTGTGAACTGAATTCTCATAATTTCTGGAATATTTTGTATTGCTTTTTCATTTACAGGAGCTCTTAATCGATTTAAGGTATTAGTACATTGACTATCATTATTTTGCAATTATTTTTCTTTTTCCAATGAACCATCTGTCTTTTAACTTTATTTTGAAGTTTTTCTTTCCTGACATAGAATTCTTTCTTTTTGCATTAGGTATTTCCTTTATTTTAATTTATGTAGTAAATTATACCAGGATTTGTCTTTCTTGTCTCTGTTTTTGATGTTATAACTAATAATTCTTTTCACAATCTAAGATAATTTACATAGTCATGTATTATTTTAAATGACGCTGACTTTGTTATCTATATTATTATCACTACCACTATTAATTTCACAAGTAGGACATAAAGACACTGTTATCCTCCTAAGTGGTCTTTCAATTTTCACTCTTCAAATCAGCAGCCTCAGTGATTCTCAACCCAGAAACCTCAGTGAACATTTTAAAACATAAGTCAAAATTTATCACTAGTCTGCTCAAAATTGGAAATATCTCCCCATTTCACTCAGAGTGAATGTAAACTCCCTTAATGTCGTGGTTTGCGTTATCTCTCTGGCATTATAATGGTGTTTGCTACTGCTGCCTCTGAGCCAGACTGCCTTTCCTGCTGTTTTTTGAACATGTAGGCATACTGCCACCTTAAGAATTTGTCTTCTCAGTGGGACAAAAGAGCAGGACACTGTGAAGGTTACTGGGGCCTTTGGGGCCTCTATCTGAGAGTCCCCTCAGCTTGTAGTCCTCCATCCAGCCTGGAGGAAGAGCACACGGCCAAGCTCCCAGGGCTCCAGCAATCTCTGAGGCCAGAAGCTCCCAGGCGGCTGCCCCTTGACGTTAGCTGGGATGGCTGCTAAACACTCAGATGCCGAAAACCTCTGACTCCGTGTGTGCTGATAACGAGGGAGGTCCAAGACGCACTGTCAGGTGGAACAAGCAAGATGCAGGAGCAGAAGCAAGCTTGTGGGGCGCTGCCGTTAGGTAAAAAGAAGTCTGCAAACCCATATTTGTATTTGCTCATGTAGACACAAATATAAATAATATACATAAAACTAAAAAATAAGAAAAACTGTCTCCTGGAATAGTGTTCTCTCGGATGTCTACAAACAAACTGTCACATCTCCTTTACCACTCTGCTCAAATGTCTCCTTAGCTGTACTAAGTCAGGGGAAGCTAACTGCTTAAATCACTACCTTCAGAATGCCAGTGGCTTCACAGAAGAGGTGCTTCACACAGTGAGGGACAACACTGGGAAGGTCTGAGTATCACAGAGGAAAAAAACACATTTTTATTAACATAGAAAACAGAGGACAAAAAGTAACCCAGAAAGAGTGTTATCAAATGAAAAAAGAATCAAATAAAATAGAAGTAACCGTGAAAAACAGAAATAGATGAAAAATTTCTCAAACTTGAACCTAAACACCTGGAGTTAAAAGATTTAATATGTCATATTTATTTGAGCAAAATTAATGAAAAATACTTAAAAGAAACATAAAGGCAACTTTTTGCATAAGTGCAAAATAAATGTATGTAAAGGTCATTTTTAAAGGCAATAAAATAATGCTAGCTTCAAATTTTCTCTCAACCAAACTAAATACTAATAAACCCGTGAACAAAGTCTGTAAAGATTTTGAGAGGAAATAATAACAATCGTAACAATAAAACTAATAACTGTATATATACTTAATTTGTGCAAAAACTTTGATTTAGCACATTTAAGTCTCACTACAAGCCTAGAAGGCAGGTTTTGTAACTATCATCCTTGACAGATAAAGATGAGACTTTTTATTTTGGGAAAAAATGCTAAATCTAAATTAAAAGAACAATACCTTAATCTTGTATTATTAATTGCAATAAAATAAAACCACAATAGTGAATCAGGCAAAAAATAATGACAAAACCAGTAAGGTGGTATCAACTCAGAAAGCATTAAGCAAGTTGACAGAAACAAGAACCATTAAAACTATAATATAATTATAGTATTTTAAATTACTAAATAAAAATTTCTTGAGTAATCAAATCACTCTAAATATTATTATATGAAGCTTACAGAAAGCATAGCCCCAAAATGCCAGAACTGATAACAAAATGCAAAATTAGTGTAATACATACACTAATATTGTATGAGCAAGAGTTAATAATATTAACTTTAACACAAACTGCCATTTTATAAAAAAATGACAATCCAGATGATCATTTAATAATTATGATTCTCTGTGCACTCAATAACGAAACATACAAACATAAAAATCAAGTAGAAAATTCGAGACACTACCAATAATGTATGACCGATCAAGCAGACTGAAATATAAGAACATTTATGTTGTGAAAACTATAGTTTGAACTAATCATTTTATTATTTCCTAAAAAGGTATCTATGGATCAAAAGTTACAGTGATCATATTTGAAGATCCAATGCAAATTAAGCAAAGACTGTTTGATATATATCGAAATCCCTACCACACTTTGCTTTCAACCTGGCAGAAAAGAAAGTCTTCTAAATAGTTTATTTAGCTATTCACTTCCCCTCTCAAAAAAAAAAAAAAAGTAAAAAAAGATTCAAGCAGCTAAATTCCTAAATTGTGACTGGGTCAGCGTGCAGGTAAAAAGATAAAATGAAAATACTATAAATTAAAATTGCCAAAATTCCATTCAGCAATGATGTCATCATTTTAAATTTAAGAATATTTAACTGGGTTATAGCTTTCATGTGAAA
>CAUYPK010036450.1:0-12021 GCA_963574355.1 Loris lydekkerianus
AGAAGGGAAAGGAGAAGGAAGGGGAGAAGGAAGAGGAGAAGGGAAAGGAGAAGGAAGGGGAGAAGGAAGAGGAGAAGGGAAAGAAGAAGGAAGAGGAAAAGGAAGTGGAGAAGGGAAAAGAGAAGGAAGGGGAGAAAGGAAAGGAGAAGAAAAGGGAGAAGGAAGAGGAGAAGGGAAAGAAGAAGGAAGGGGAGAAGGAAGAGGAGAATGGAAAGGAGAAGGAAGAGGAAAAGGAAGTGGAGAAGGGAAAAGAGAAGGAAGGGGAAAAGGGAAAGGAGAAGGAAGAGGAGAAGGGAAAGGAGAAGGAAGGGGAGAAGGAAGAGGAGAAGGGAAAAGAGAAGAAAAGGGAGAAGGAAGAGAAGAAGGGAAAGGAGAGGGAAGAGGAGAAGGGAAAGGAGAAGGAAGGGGAGAAGGCGGGCAGGAGCAGCATGAACTAGCACATCCACGCCCACTGCTTTTGCCAGTTAATCCCCTGGAACAACCTCTGTTCATCCCCAGCGGTGAGTTTTCTCTGGGCTCTGCAGATCCAGTAAAGAAAAGAACAAAGTCACTGACCCCTTGAAGGGGACTTGGCTGGGCTGGCCTTCACGAGAAGCAGCAGTCAGCTTTGTCTCTCTGCCCACCCATGTTTCTATCAGTTTTGACATTTCTATGAAGCCAACAGGGCTGGTTCCTAGATGCTGAGGTTTGGGGTGGTTGTTTTGCCCCAGAACTAAAGACTCAGATCAAAAAAGACCACAGGAATTTGCTAAGGGGCTGGTCCAACTCAGACAAGCTCCAGCCTCACGGCAGATGGACAAAGTACCACAGGGACGGACACTGTCATCCAAAGTGGAGAATTTAAGGTGACTGTGAGAAACACATATTGGGACACTTAATATTTATTTTCCTTTGTATTATAAAAAACACTGCCGTCTTTGATCCCCCACAGAGGGTCTAAGTGGGAAAGCGATAATGGAGCAACACCCCTCCCCACTCCTGAGAGAACTTTCCAGAACCTCCACCACCCCTTCATGTGTGCATGACAGCAGGGGCCTCTCCTTCAAAGCCCGTGTTGATAGAACATGCCAGGGTGGGACAGGACTGGTTAAAGAGTGGGTGAGTTAATAGAATATTCTATCCTCAGCATCCCCAGCCAGCTTCTCAGCAATCCCAGCTGGGTTCTGAGATTTTACCCACTACCATGGGCTTCTCAGAACGTGACCCAGTGGGAGGCCATAGGGAGTGTTAACATTTAGCCAGAACCTTCTCAGGGCTGAGCCACCCCTTATAACTCCCCCAGCTTGTCCTCGGCACCTCTCCCCTTGGCCCCCGTTCAATCTCTCTGTGAATCTCAGAGAGTCCTAACTGGTTTGCATCTGGACTAAATGCCCTTTGGGTGTCCTGGGAGCCCCTGGGTTCCAGTCGGGCACAGGCCTGGGGTGCAAAATTTAAGAGGCATCAAATAAATAATATTTGGATGTAATATTTCAAAAAATCAAAATGACCACATAAAAATAATGATGAAAAAAGCATCAATATTTTAAATAAAAACAGGAGCCTCCAATTGCAATAAAAGGCTTGCCAAAGGACGATTCCCCAGGCCAGGTGAGCAGGCTGGAAGCCCGCGAGACAGCCCTGCCTTCTCTTCTCATAGCAGCTGTCCTCAAAGGTTGGGGGAGGCCTCTGCAGAATTCTCAGCATCTCAGCATGGGGGTGGGGGCGGGGTCCCAGGGAGCACTTGGTCCCAGCACTTCTTTTTTTTTTATTAAATCATACCTGTGTACCTTAATGCAATCTTAGGATACAATGTGGTCCCAGCACTTCTTAACTCATCTACTGTGGTCTGAATATTTGTGTCCCCCAAAATTCATATTGAAATCTAATCCCCAGTGTGATGCTATTAAGAAGTGGGGCCTTCTGTGAGGTGGTTAGGCCCTGAAGTCAGGGTCCTCATGAAGGAGATCAGGGCCATTATAAAAGGAACCCCAGAGAGCACCTCTGCCCCTTCTACCCTGTAAGGACATGTGAGAAGGCACCTCCTATGAACCAGAAAGCAAGTCCTCACCTGACGCCGAATCTCCAGCACCTTGATCTCGGACTTTCTAGACTCCATAACTCTAAGAAACAAACTTCTGTTGTTTATAAACTTATAAACTACTTAGTTTATGGTATCTTCTCTCAGTGGCCCGAGTGCACCAACGGAGCGTCTAGGTCGACAGATCTATGTGGGGCGTTGACGGTCTTCCTGTTTTTTAATTTCTAATCCATCAGGTTGTATCAACTTTTGTAAAGTACAATAAAAATAAGTTTTTAGGAGCTGGAACATATTCTTCTTAGTAAAGTATCTCAAGTATGGGGGAAAAAGTATCCAATGTACTCAATACTATTATGAAATCAATATGTAAACACCTACACATTCATATGAATAGCAAAACTTAACTATAGTCCAGAAAGTAGAAAGGAAGAGAATAGAGAGGGGAGGGGAGACATGGGAGGAGGGAAGGTATTCGGGGGACTTCACCTAATGTGTATGATGCAATGGTACATTTCAAAACTATTAAGAAATGAATATAATTGTGATGGATGTGTTACTTAGTTCAATGTAAGCATTTCACATTGTATATCAAATCAGTACACTGAACCCCATAAAGGCATCAATGTACAAAGTTATGATTTAATAAAAAAACAAAAAAATAAGTTTTTAGAATAATGACATCAAAAAGAAATTTCAAAATATAGTCCAACTTTTGTATTTTATTTATTTTATAATTATATCATATTTTAATTTATTTTATTCAATAGACACGATTACTCTTTAAATGGCTATAACACATCTAAAGACCTGATCTAAACGTCTATACTTACCTTCGTTGTGACCATTCCCTGGAACAGACTGGTCCTCAGGTCACAGATACAGATCTGGTTTGGGTCCCACTTGGCCCAGCTCCCCTTCCAGAAATCAGTGGCTCAAGCCTCAGCTGTTGGGGCAGGCTGTGGGGAGGGCCATGGGGAATGATCATGGGGATGGCCTCCATGCTGAGATGATGAGGATTCTGCAGAAGCCTCCCCCAACCTTTGAGAACAGCTGGCCATGAGGCTGACTAGGGGATGACCATGGGGCTGACTGTGAGGATGATCGTGGGGATAACCATGGGATGACCACGGATAGGCTGGCCATGAGGCTGGCTGTGGGACTGGCTGTGGCAGAACTCCGGGCATCCATGGGATCTGCACCCACCTCTCCCCACACCCCCTGTCCTGCATTTCCATCTCTCTTCATACACAAATCATCAGTTCCTGGTCCACAAGAGACCCATTAGCACCTGGTGGCTGTCCCATGAAGGCAGCTATATGATTGAGCCCATGTACTTCACAGGACCAAGGGCAAGAAGGACTCAGCACAAAGGGGAGTCAGACCCTGTCACCTCCATCTCAGCTGAGACTCCTGCCAAGGAGGCTTGGGATCTGGGCCTCCTCCTCTGTCACCCCACAGTTCCACTTAGCACCACTAGGCAGTGTCCCCAAGGGCCCAGCCTGTCCTGAAGGGAGACTTTGCTTCTTCTGGAACAAAATGCTCAGCTTGAGTACCCAAGGGACCCTCCTTAGAGGATCAGATGCCAACAAGGGAGCAGCGGACACAAAAATACTACTCCTGGGTGGCGCCTGTGGCTCAAAGGAGTAGGGGGCCAGGTCCATATGCTGGAGGTGGTGGGTTCAATCCCAGCCGCGGCCAAAAAAAAAAAAAAAAACCACTATTCCTGTTACTGACAGCCATCATTCTCAGAGTACTTAACATGAATAGGCAGTGTGCCCAGTGCCAAAAATAACGGTCTGATTCAGTCCTCAGAGCTGTGAGATGGGTGTTGTCATCAACCCCATTTTACAGATGAGGAAAGTGAGGCTTAATTTGAGCAAGTGAGGAATTTGATCAAGGGCCCAGAACCAATGAGAGACAGAGCTGGACCCTCCAAGCCCCCACCTCAGTTTCCCACCCAATAATGAAACATCTACTCAAGAGACAAGCCATGTGGGGCTGATAGGGGAAGCCCAGGCTCAGGTAGAAAATGTCACATGTGCCTTACCAGTGTGACTCTTCCCCAGGAATGGTGGCCTCAGCCACCTGGTGACCTCTCTGTCACTGTGGTGCTGGCCACCCCCTTCCTGCTCTCCTGGGCATGGGAGGAGGTAGTTCCCAGGAGGATTCAGATTCCTGACCGAAAACACAGGCTCCCACCAGGGCCTGCGAATGGACCGCATGGGGGTCTAGTCTGAAGGCAAAGCTGTCTGTTTAGTGGGGCTATGCCAGGCAGGAGGGAATGGGACACCAGGCAAAATGAGCAAGGCAGCCAGGGCCAGGGTGGGCCAGCCCCAGACACAGGCCAAGGCCCCTCTGCAGTGTCTGTGAACACTTCAGTTCTTGTCTCCTCGTGAGGGAACAATGAAAGGGAGGGATGCAAAAGTTTAAATCAGCAACCAAAGAAGTGCATAAGCAAGTGACAGTATACTCCTAATGGGATAGGAGCGGCACACGGTCAGAGGACCAGGGTCTCTGTGCCACCTCCTTCTACCCTCTCTGGCCTCACCTCCTTCCTGATGTTGTCTCTTCCTCTTTTTTCTTGACCAGGGGGGATGTTGTCTGCTCCCTACCATGGGGGAAGTTATTCACCTTATACAGTTAAGCTCAGATATCTCACGCATTCACAGCCCACGGAGGGGGCAGGAGAACCCATGTTTTATGATGGGCCTTGTGTTGTTTCTGTGATGCTTCCTGTGACACTTGCAGCCACCCTTAGCTTGTTATGTTGCAGTAAGTTCTTACTCAGCATCCCATCTGTTTATGTGACTGTTTTTGTATCTTCTCTACTCATATCTCACTTTCCTACCTATGTTAACATTCTATGACACTTACGGTTACTCTTGTTATTGTTATAGTACAAGGACCGATGATTAGATTTATGAACTTGCCACCATGCACTTACATTGGTAGCACTGTACAAACAGCTCAGTACATTTTCATAACCTTGGTATATCAGTGCTTCACAGCTATGTTCATGTCAACATGTGGCAGTGTCTTGCTGAGAGGTGTTCATTATTGTGTGTTTTGTGTGCCATCGCAAGAATGTCAGAGCTTGAATTAGAGCAAGGAACAAACACGACATTTCTCATTAAACTTGAGAGTGGAAATGAAGTCAGGAACATGTTAGTCCAAGTTTGTGGTGATAATGCTATAACAAAAATGGCAATGTACAATTGGATTAAACTTTTTCTGAGGGGAGAAAAAGCATCACTAATAAGGAGGGATCAGGGTGGCCAGAAACAAGAACTGAAGAAAATATTGCAAAAATTCATTGAATTGTGTGTCAAAATCATTGGCCAACTGTGAGAAGCATGGCAGACCAAGTAAACATCAATAGAGAAACAGTTTAAAATTTTTTAACTAAAAAATATTGGCAAAAGAAAAGTATGTGGGGCAGTGCCTGTGGCTTGGAGGAGTAGGGTGCTGGCCCCATATGCCAGAAGTGGTGGGTTCAAACCCAGCACTGGCCAAAAACTGCAAAAAAAAAAAAAAAGAAAGAAAGAAAGAAAAGGAAAAAAAAGTATGTGCAAAAATAGTCCCAAAGGAGCTCACCAATGGGCAAAAGCAAAGAGGCACAGGGTACTATCTTTTGGGGAGTTTTTAGCCAGTAAGCAAATAACTTTATGGGAACACTTTCCCTACTCACTGATCTGACCCCTAATTATGTTTTTCTTTACAAGGTAATACACTTGTACAATGACAGTTCTTATGGCCGTTCCAAAAAAAGAGCTCCAAAATTGCTTTAAAGGGTAGACTGGGACTGGCGCTGGAACCAGGCTCTGGTGTCAGTGCATAACTTCCCAAAGGGAGTACTTCAAAGGTGACCACAGTGATATTCACCAATGAGACATGTACCACTTTTTCTAGGATGAGTTCATGAATTTTATTGTCAACCTTATTATATGAGTATAGGCAATTAGAGGCCTCTGATCAATTTTGGTGGAACCAAACCTCCCGTGGGAGGGCTGGCTAAGCAGCAGCACCAGAGGGAAGGACACAGCTGGGACAGAGCCACCTAACTGTTCCCTCAAAGGGAGGAAAGCAAAGGCAAGGAATGAACCAAGATTGTCCCAGAGGACAGAAAACCGCTGTGAGTGCACACCCAGCCCATTATGCCCCAATACACAGCAGGTGCAGGGTAGAACAGTATTAGGTACAAGATAGAACAGTATTTAAAAATGATAATTCCCCAGACTTCTCACTGTGTTTACAAAATCCAGCTAGTTGTCCAGGGAGGAAGGAAAAGTCCTGCAGGATATTACGGTTGTACCCCACAAGAACTGCTCAGGAAATAAAAAGCATCTCAACACTGGCTCTGGGCCAGGATGGGACTAGACTCCTGAGCCTTGCAAACGGGTACATGGCCTCTGCGGACAGATGAACCAGTAGTGACACGGCCTGCTGGCCCCTGATTCTTGGTTTCTTTATGCACAGCACTTGACTATGAAGACGAGATTAGATGAGATATAAGGGAGTGCTTGGCAAGCTGTAAAGTACTTTGCAAATTGTAAAATACCTCCAATAAATATAGGAGACCATTTTTTCCTAAGAAACACATCTCTACTCATTCCTAAGGAACCACCCATCTCAGAGACAACATTAAAGACTAAAATGAAATACAACACACCAAAAGCAGGGCAAAACCAGAGTCTTCGCACCCATAGAAACTCTAAATAACCTGAATTCAGTTTTCAGACTCTGAGTTTTCCAGCTGTGTGACCTTTGCAAGTCATTTTCCTCATTTGTAAATCAAGAAAGTGAACTGAAAAACCTCCAAGCTTCTTTCAAGGCCAAGCTTTTATGAATACGTACTCTGGATTTTATGAATCCTAGATAAGCCTCTGAGAAACATGTATTAAGCAGTGATCCCCATAAAATCACCATGAGCTAGCTAAAATTGCTTTACAAATTTGCAAAGCAAATTCACTCCTTCTGCCCACTTCTGTCTGTTGAAGTATTGTCTCCCACTGATCTCAAGAATCAAAATAATGTAATAAATGTAAATTAATCGATAGATGCTGGATTTTGTGTTCCACAAGCAGAGAATATAGCTTTTTCTCAAGTTGTGGATAAAGCATTTGCAAAAACTTACCACATACTTACCTGTCCAAAAGATAACTTCTCTAAATTACAAAGAGCAGAAATTGTATAAACCATTTTCTCAACCAACAAAAACTAGACTAGGGAGCTAAAAGTCTAAAGCACCAAAAGAAGAAGATCCATCTAAAGACTAACATATTCTTCCTACTGGCTTCAAATAGTAAGTAATAAATACAACATAAAATTAGAATATGGCTTGGCACCTGTAGCTCTGCGGGTAGGGCACCAGCCACATATACCAAGGTTGGCGAGTTTGGGCCCGGGCTTGCCAAACAACAATGACAACTACAGCAAAAAAATAGCCGAGCTTTGTGGCAGGCAGCTGAAGTCCCAGCTACTTGAGGCTGAGGCAAGAGAATTGCTTAAGCCCCAAAATTTGAGGTTGCTGTGAGTTGTAACGTGATAGCACTCTACCAAGGATGACATAGTGAGACTCTGTCTCAAAAAAAAAAAAAAAAAAAAAATTGGAATATGATTTGTCAAAACTTACTGTGCACTATCAAAGCTGCATTAGGAGGTAAATTCACAATGTAAAGATGCCTCGATCATTAAATAAAACAATTCAGTTTTCTCTTCCGGGATGACAGCAAGAGAACCTCCATGGGCCACGCCCCAGTGAAACAAGCAAAACTGGCAAAAACTATTTTTATAAAAATGAATGAACAACTATTGAAAGTCTCTGGAAACTGTCTTAAGTGCTTATGTGGGTCACTATAAGAGTTTTGAGCAGACTATGTTACGGTCCATTGTTTCACTTCCAAGAAATGTAAGAGTTAACAGCATCCTTTCTGATTCACTTGTGCAAGTTTCAACTTGCTTGGCTTATCAGTCTTGCTGGAGGGGTTCATTTGTTTCCTTCCCTTTCCAAGTGGATTTTACACTTTTTTATTTTTGTGGATCTCAAAACTTTTCTAACAACCCAGCTACAACAAATGAAGAAACAATTATTGGAGAAAATCTCCTAAAACTTGATAAGAACAGTGACAGTCTGTGACATGTCAGCAATAGCCCCCTCTCTCTCCCTACTCCAGCTCAGCTTGACAGAAGCTTCACTCCAAGTGAGTGTGGCTGAGAAACTGGGGCTCTCTTCCCCCTGTCTCCCAATCGAGGCTTATCATAACTTACCAGGAGATACGGGCCACTGTTATTTCTCATCCCCTTCACATTAAAAGGCTAGATTTCCAATTCGATTAGCTAAAAAGTTGGTGTTTCTTTTCTCCCAGCCACTACCCCAAGGACAGAGGCTTGGCAGGCCAAGAATACTGGGTTCCCAACCACCCCACCTCAGCTCACTCACAGGGCAGTGGTTCCAGGGAGAGGCAAGCTGGGAAGACTAGCATCTACCTCCCAGCCAGTGCCCAGAGTTGTAGCACAGGGAGCTCACCCAGGAGGAGAAAGGAGAGCTCCACAGTTCTCCCCAAACAAACCGACTTTATTTGAAACAGAATGTGGGGAAGTTCAAGCCTAAGAGAACACTCGAAAAACAATAGCTCCTCTTAATTAAGAGCAACAAGCAAAACAAAGCACCAGCAGATTCACCAGAGAGAACCAAGGAAAGAGAGCCAATAAGAGCCCTCCTGAGGTTCAAACAAACCTCAAAGCCCGGCCTCAAAATCCACCTCTGACTGGATTTAATTGGATCAGACTGCGGAGCAATTTATGCCCAGGGCTTTTTTCAAAAACAATAGAGCAATGATTAGGTAATTAGCAGAGTCTAATGAGCTGGGTGTATTACCAAAGGAAGCAGGCTGCTTAACAGAGAGATTAGGAAAAGACACAGTCCAAAAGAGTCCTGCCAAACCAGTCCTCCCAGAGCGACTAGGCATGCGCCTGAGACTCCGCCTTCTGAGGATATCGAAAAATACCCTAAAAATTCTTCAGGGGGAGTGTGCAAACTCTGTGAAATAACTTAAAGAGGCTTATTCTGAGCCGAGTATGTGTGACTAGCCTGGAGCACATGGCCTCAAGCACTCCTGAGAAAATGTGCCCTGGGCAGCTTGGTTACAATTTGGTTTTATACTTTCATGGAGACAGGAATTACATGTAAGGTCCTAAGTCCTTTTGCTCCATGGATGGAGCAAAAAGGTGTAAAAGGTGGGACATCTCAAAGGGGGCATAGCTTATAGGTTATAGGTAGGCATAAAGATTCTTTGATTTGTAAGTGTTTAAAGAAGTGAAACTTAGTCTAAAGGCTTGGAAAGTTTTAACTTCAGATAAGGATGTCTGTTAATAAGAGACAAACCACCAGACATTTACCAAAAGTCAAGTGATCTGTTAAGTAAGTTGAAGGCCTGCAGATGTGGTTTTAGTCTTATCTGGTATGGCCTTAAGCCTGATAGTGAATTAGTATCTTATTGTTACAAACAGTAGGGGCTTGACCCGGCATGTCTGACCTCACTTCTCATGGCTGGCACCCAGCTGTAAGGTTTTTCTCAGTTCCCTTATCCAAGAAGAGGTCCATTATGTTTGGTGGGCAGGGGTTGGAGAGAGTCTTAAGATTTTATTTTAGTTCACAAAGAGTTAATGATGGTGACGGATGGACAACTCTGTGAATATACTAACAATGATTGAAGTGTACTATTTAAATGAATGAATCATATGTGTGAATTACATCTCAACAAAATTGTTAATAAAAAAATATAGAAAATAAATGTTGAATGTCATGCTGTCCTATTTTTGAAAAGAAATTACCTACATATTCATCTCAATATTAGCTGAAAGAATTCAGTCTTAAGAAAGAAAATGACAATAAAAATAAATGAACCAGGCAACAGAAAATACAATGAAATTGATTAGTAAATTTATTTTTAAAGGTCTCTCCTTTCTTTTTTGCAACCAGTCTACATTGCTCCAAAATACCTCTAAGTGTTCCCTGAAAAAACTTCCTAGCCAAAGACCTTCTCTTATTTGACTCTTTAGTCGAGCCTCTGGGAGAGTGTCCCTTCCCTGGTTTCCTGAAGTTTTCTTCCCCTGAGTAATTTCCTATCGTCAAGGGGCCCTATGCCCAATGGCCTTTTGGGTTTTGCAGCCCACCCTCAGGTGTGTTGTAGACACAGGTCCCTGGCAGTCATGAGAGGCACCACTTGGCTAATCCCCAGCCCTGGGAAGGAGCCCCGTTATTTGAACTAGGCCACCACTACCACTGTGTGATCAGAGAGACAGGGAAGCCACCTGCCTGAGGGAGAATCCTCCTACTCGGGAATCTGGATCTATTAACCTCTGCCACTTACTAGCTAGGTGACCTGGGTGGGTGCTATGGCCTCTCTGAGCCTCAGTCTCCTTATCTGTGCAATGGACATGCAGATCACTGCTGTGAGGATTAAGTAAAGTACTATGCAGGATGTGCTTGGCGCTATTTCCTCTTCCTCAACGGTCACTAGCCAAAGGTTCATTCTGTCCTTGCCCTCAGCTGCTTTTACTCCAAACTGATTCATTCCCATGCTTAGAGGTGGCCCAAGCTTGGAGAAACCTCAGGGTCTCCAATTAAAGGCTTCTTATTCTGACTCAAAATAAACTTAAATTAAACTGAAGGAGAATGACCCAGAACATAACAAGCACATACAGGGAGAATGGGCTGGGACTGCTGGGATCCTGCCTCTTTGGTGCATCCCCTGGGTAATGGACCCCAACACACTGTGGCCATGGCTGAACTAGTAGAAGGTGACAGATACCAGGAGGACCAGCCTTGACAAAACACAGACATCCACTGGTGTTTATAAACCCAGCAGCTAGGAATTTTCTCCAAAAGCCTAATTGGATCACTTCTCTCCTTCAGCATGAATTTCCAATACAAATATTTGGAAATAACCCTTTTGCCAAGTTGAAGGGTAGAGCTGGGGGAAAATTATCCTTTATCCAACCTAAGACCCAGCAAACAGTCCCACCCATGATTCTCTGTGGGAAACTGCCTCATTCAGCAGGGCACTGGTGCAGTGAATGGTTCAGCAGAGCTAAAGGCCTCTGAGAGCCGGCCCAGATATGCTGCCCTAGCAAAGACCCCAAAGCCTGGGAAGGAGGAGGGGAGGAGGAGGAAGATTGAGTGGAGTCACAGGATGAACAGAAGAGCAAGAGGCTCAAACCAGGCCTCTGGGAGGAGAAGGAAGGCAGCTGTCCTCCCCAGGGAAGGCCTCGTTCCTGTCTGAGGGATGCAAGTCATAGTCATCCCATCTCCTCACATTCCTTTACTTCAGTACGAAAGGATAGGTCTTAGGCATGTGGGAAGGAGGGAAAACTTCCCCTTTCCCCAAAAAGTTTGCTGAAAGATTAACTCACAATTAAGGCAGGTTAATGAGAGAGAGGGGTTATTTACCCTGCACAGAGAGAATCAGAGTGTCACTCAACATCCCAATGAGGTCCAGAAATTTACATATTCTCCTTTTAGCAGAGAAGGATGAGGAATATAGACAATTCTGTTTAGGGGCAATAAATGGTTGCTAGGGAGG
Source organism: Loris lydekkerianus (assembly GCA_963574355.1). NCBI lineage: Eukaryota > Metazoa > Chordata > Mammalia > Primates > Lorisidae > Loris > Loris lydekkerianus. Next base: position 11,602 of record CAUYPK010036450.1, read on the forward strand.
ATGAGTAGATACTTGGGAGGGTGAACGGATTGGGGAAACAGACTGACCTACAAATCAGCCAATGATCAGGGCCAGGTCTAGTTGCATTCTTTTTTTTTTTTTTTTTTTTAATTTAATTTAATTTTTTTTTTTTTTTTTTAAGCAGGAACTCGACTTTATTGCATCAAGCAGCCGCTTATATACAGCGTGGGGAAGGGGCGGGGAAAGAAGGCGGGGGAAGAGGTGCGTGACAGGGTTGGGCCAATGGCATGGTACCACGTTGGCTGTATCTAGGTAGAGGCAGTTTCAGGCCGGGCCTTGCTGAGTCATTGCTACACGGAAGTAGCTGGATGGATCTACTTCTAGTCAGGCTCCGGAAGTTGCACTAGGCCTCAGGCACATGGCAGGGCCCAACAATTCCCTCTTTTGTTTTTTGTATGG
>CAUYPK010036452.1:0-13791 GCA_963574355.1 Loris lydekkerianus
CAAAAGACATCCAGCTAGCACGCCGCATACGTGGAGAACGTGCTTAAGAGTCCACTATGATGAGAAAACATTTCATTGTCAAAAAAAAAAAAAATTCTCTTCTTCCTGTTATGGGTAGTTCTGAACATTAGATTCCCCTCCCCCCCCCAATGGGGTCAAAAGATACTTAAGTATATGATTGCGACTGGAAAAATAGGGGACAGAAATAGGTATTGGCAGTTTTTCCATTTTCATTTGTGTGTGAATTTTTAATATAAAATGCAGAGATGTGCAGCATTAATGCAAGTCAAAATGTTTCAGTGAACAAGTTTCAGCAGTTCAACTTTATAACAATTATAAATAAACCTGTTAAATTTTTCTGGACAATGCCAGCATTTGGATTTTTTTAAAACAAGTAAATTTCTTATTGATGGCAACTAAATGGTGTCTGTAGCATTTTTATCATACAGTAGAGTCCATCCATTCACTATACTTTCCTAACTGAGTTGTCCTACATGCAAGTACATGTTTTTAATGTTGTCTGTCTTCTGTGCTGTTCCTGTAAGTTTGCTATTAAAATACATTAAACTGTAAAAAAAAAAAATAAAATAAAATAAAAGCAAACTGTATGACAACAATAAGAAATAGGCCAGGAGAAAAAAAAATGGAAGAATACTGTTAAAAAGTTATCATAGGATTTATTAGATTAATATCACCTGAAGGTAAACTGTGACCAATTCAAGATATATATTATAAACCCTAAAACATCCATAAAAATAAAACAACAGTCACAGCTAATAAGCCAAGAAAGGATGTAAAAAGGAGTCCCCAAAGAAGGTAAAAATAGGAAACAAACAGCAAAATGATAGATTAAAACCTACCCATATCAAAGATTACATTTAATGCAATTAGTTTAAATACCCAATTAGAAGGCAGATTTGTCAAACTGGATATAAAATATCCACTGCCCCTAACAGATACACTTCAAGTGACACATACAGTCTAAAAAGTAGAGGCTAGAGAAACATATCCTATAAATACTATTAAAAAGAAAGTCAGAATAGCTATGCTATTAGCAAAGACCTCAGAACAAAAAATACTAGCAGGAATAGAGAGGACATTTCACAGTGCTCTGCAGGTCATAACACTCTCCAACATTTACCACCTAATAACAAACAGAGCTTCAAAATACACGAAGCAAAATACGTAGAATAGCACTCAAGAAATATAGAAAGACCCACAGCTGCAGTCAGAGATCTGAATCTCCCTCGGTAATTAATGAAACAAGTAGAAAATAAGGAAACATACAGATGGGTTTATAACACTGTCAACTAACGTGGCCTGATTCACACTCACAGAATACAGAACACATACCCTTTCTTAAGCTCAAGTGGAACTTGCACAGAGACAGGCCATCTTCTGGGTCACAGAACAAGTCTGAATGAATTTTAGAAGATTCAAGGAATATGAAGCTATATTCTGATAATAACGGAAAACAATCACAGAAAGGTATCTGGAAAATTCCAATGTATTTGAAAACTCAATCACCCATTTCTACCTGGCCATTATGAATTCACATTCCAGTGTAATGTGAATGGTGTTTACCTCTCACAGCCACCCCGGGGGGTGGGGGGTGGGGTGGGGATGGGCCCTGGAAAGGTGTGGAGTGTGGCTCTGGGTAAAGAGCAGAGAGTGATCTGGGCCTAGGCTCCAATTGGGGCCTGTCACCCTTGGCCTCTCTGCTATAACTGCTGTGATCACTGCTGACCCTGAGGAGGGTCCTGGGTCACATCTACGGCCTGTCTCTGGGGTTTCCTGACCAGAGGCATGGAAGTCAGCAGCTTCAGGAGGCTGGTGTCCCCACCTCTCCTGCAGCCTGACCAACTTGTCCTGACTTGGTGGGGCTTACCCCTTGGGTGATGCTTGGGCACAAGTTGAATCTGTGGGCCAGGCCCCATAAGATTACCTGATGGGGGGGCACCTGCCAGGCTCACCCCTAAGGCCCCTGACATTCCCCAAGCCTGGCTTAGTGTTCCCCTGCATCCATCTAGTACGACATGGAACATTCTTTCCTTACAAAGTCAACAAATGTGAGCCATGGCTCCCAGCCCTGACACTACTCAGCTCAGCCTCCACAAGCCACTGGCACATCAGCCTGGATAAAAGTTATCTAAGGGTGCTCAGTGACCCACCTTCATAGTCCAGTCCTAACAGCTAGCAGAGCACAGCTCTGGTCCCAGGTAGAAGCAGGATCTACCAGCCTGGGGTCTGGGTAAGGCAGATTTTGGAAGTTGGAGGCTGGATGAAGAAAGACTGTCCGGAGCCTCACTGCATGGGGCTGTGGTCTCTGCACACACGTGCACCATGTGAGCCTCCAGGGAGCAGGCTGGAAAGGATGCATGCCTAACACCACGCTGCCCGGGGCAGGAAACATCCCAGTGTCAATGGCAGCTGGGCCAGGCTGCATCTCTGTGATTCCTGCAGCTCCTGCCAGGAATGTCACAAACAGCCTCAGCACTGAGAGGTACATGGTGTGGGAGGGAGGCCGAGAGCTGCAAGGTCCATCAGTAAGGTCATCCTGGGCAGCTGGGCCTGTCCCTGGGGGTGTCCAAATTCAATTCTGAGCCTACTTCAGTCTTTCTCGCTGGACACTTGGTGGTCCCAGAACTCTGGGAACCGGAGGATGGTCCAGTGAGGGCTGGTTTGCTGCAGGAGTGCCCAAGGGGCTCCCAAGGGGTTATCTGCAAGCTCAAAGTTATGTGTTAGAACAGAGCTGTGTCTGGGCTCTGTTCAGGATCTACTGGCCTGGGGCCCGTGTGAAGCAGATTTTAGAAGACAGAGGCTGGATGAAGAAAAGCTCCTCCCCTCCCCACCCCACGTGGACTGTAGGGCACATCCACCACATGGCAGGCCCTTCATCTCTGCAACCCTCTCTGGGTAAGGGGGGTGGTCAAACTGGAGAGCACAGCTGTGCCCTAGGGTCAGAGTGCAGAGAACCTCCATAGGCCGGTGGCTGGTGAGTGGACATCCCTGATACCCCGTGTGTAAACTCAGTGCTTCCAGATCACCCTACCTGAGCCATCTGCCTGGAGCCCGTGCCCCAGTCTGGTGACCCCAGCCCTCAGGCTGCAGACTTGGGTGCTCTTGCTCTAAGGGTGGTAGGTGGTGCCAGTCAAACCTAGGGGATGCTTCTACTCTGAGGGTCTGTATTCTGTGACCTGGTCCCCTAATCGAGAGCAGACTCTGTGGGGTCACACACCTGTCCCATGATCTGCCTGCAGCCCTAATACTCTCCCTCAGCTGCTGGTAGGAGAGTGATGATTCCTGAGGTTGAGTGGGAATAGAGGACCACTACTCTAGGGAGGGGCCTAGAAGACCAGACACCCTTCCCAGACACAGCTCTGTTCTCACACATAACATTGATCTTGCAGACAACCCCTTGGGAGCCCCTTGGGTGCTCCTGCCAGTGGCCAGGGCAGGGAGGTATGTGCTCTCACTACCCAGTCCTGGGCAGGGGCTGCTCTCTGTGCTGAGCGGGAGACTGCACAGGGCTGGCATGACAGAAGCATGTCATGCTGTGGAACTGAAAGATGATATTAAATTTCCCCCAAATCTGTAGCAATAGAATTTAGTTCAATTCCTCCAAAGAGCAATGGATGACTACAACATTTGTGGTCCTTTTGGGACACAGCTCAGGACATTTTCTCTTGTATCAAAACCATCTGGGGGAATCTATATGCCGATCCTTCTCAAACACAAATGGCTTAAAACCCAAGTGGAGACAGATGATGTGCTCGGACATGCCGTGGTGAAGCTTCTCACCAGGCAGTGCTCAGGGCCCCACAGACATTCGAAGCCACCTTCTGTGTATGCTGGGAGGCTGCACAGACATGGGGAAGTGCAGCAATGTCGCCCCACACCCACGACAGCTGGGGGTGGGCGGGGGAGCTGGCTACAGTTCCACCTGTTCACCCTCAGCCACAGACCTGCCTGTCTCATGTTGACACTGGATTGTGGGATCCTGGGACAGGGCTGAGGATGGATGGCTCTGGCCCCTAGGGTGACTGAAAAGCAATGGCTGTCAGCACATCTCTGCTTGTCAGAAGGCAGTGTAGGAAGGCTTGTGGGCCTAGCAACAGGGGCTTCTCCCTGCCTCCTGGCTTCTTGTGCACTAACAGGGACCCAAGACCCTCTAGAAGAGCTCAGCAGGGCTGCCCTGAATGTGTGATCCCCAGAGCAAGCCCCTCTCCAGTCCCTCACTGGTCCCTGCACAGTTTGGAGGACAGTTTGGAGCCCTCTTGGGGGAATGGGGGCTGGTTACTTAGCAGAGTCCTCACTCCACCGCACATCCCTTGGGCTCCAAACAGCAGCCATGTGGCTCTCACCAGGGCCAGAGCCAGCACAAACAAAGTCACCGCAATGGTCAGTCACCGTCAAAACGCAATTCCCCATCCTGCACTGGCTCGCTGCAGACTAGCGGGGAGGTGTGATGTGGACTCGTCACACTACTTAGTAAACTTCAAAATTTTCCACAGTGAAAATAAAATATCAAAAATTATTAAGTCATTAATAAATTATATGTTTGGGCTGGGTGCAACGGTTCATACCTGTAATCCTGGCACTCTGGGAGGCTAAGGTGGTTGGATTACCTGAGCTCATGAGTTCGAGACCAGCCTGAGCCACAAGGAAATGTCTCTTAAAAAAAAAAAAAAATAGCCGGGCATTGTCGCAGGCACCTGTAGTCCCAGCTACTTGGAGGCTGAGGCAAGGGGATTGCTTAAGCCCAAGAGTTTGAGGTTGCTGTGACCTGTGATGCGACAGCATTCTACTGAGGGTGACAAAATGAAACTATCTCAAAAAAAACCTCCAATAAATAAAATAAACGTTTGATTTGAAATCGGACATTTCACACTTAATAACCTAAATACATCAGAAAATCAGGTTCAGCAGAAATACATAATCAAATCTGGAGGTAAATTTTTAAACTTTTTTATTTCTTTGAGACAAGGTCTTGCTCTGTTGCCTGGGCCAGAGTGCAGTGACATCATCACTCTAAACCCAAACTCTAGGATAAACTAAAAAATGATTGCCAGCTGCAACTATTTGGTTCCTGGGCAGGCTGAAGACACCACCACCACGCAAACCACAAGCGCCTATGACCTTAGGAGTTGCAGTAAATGCTACATCCAGCAGTGACAGACAGGGCCTTGAGATTTGCAAAAAGCCTTCTGGTCACATCCACAGGTGGCCCCCAGGCAGGCTGTGTGGATGTTTGCAGTGGCTCTGATATATCACCTAAGGAGAAATACGCTACCCTGGCTTTTAGGACAGAGCTCTCTTGAGAAGGAGGAGCCTCTTCCAACCAGACCTGAGTTTATACTAATGAGAATGTGGGAGGGGCTGGTTCCAGAAGAATCCATAACCCATCAGGCCACTTTCAGCCCCATACCCTCCTTCAGGGGGCTTCAAACTTGGTTAAGTCCTGAACTTCTGGAGTCAAGTGATCTTTCTGCCTTAGTCTCCTCAGTAGCTGGGACTACAGGCAGATATCATAATACCTGTCTGGTTTTTCTATTTTTAATAGAGATGGGGGTCTCGCTCTTGCTTAGGCTGGTCTCTAACTCCTGAGCTCAGGGATCCTCCTGCCCAGGCCTCCTGGAGTGGCAGGATTACAGCATGAGCCACTCTGGGGGGCCATCCTTATTATTTTGTAATAGTCTACTTGTCCTATCAGTTACTGAGAGAGTTCTATTGAAATCTCCAGCCACTTTCTGTGAACTTACTTCTCCACTTAGTTTTATCAATTTTTACTCATTGTATTTTGAAACCATGTCACTGAGTATAATACAAATTTAGGATTTTTATGATTTCCTGTTGACTTAACTCTTAATTATTATAATTATCACTCTAGTCATACTCCTTGTCCTAAAATTTACTTCCTATGGTGTTGATGTACTCACACCAATCTCCCTTTGGATACTGTTTATACAACAGTGTATCTTTTCCTAGCTTTTTACTTTCAACCTGTTTCTTTATTTAAAGTGTATCTCACATGTACAAGTACACTTTCTCTCTCCCCCCCACACACACAGGGGGGGGGCGGAGGGGGGGAATGACACACGTGCTGGCTCCACCCATCCTAATTAACCCACCTGTGTATGGGGAGCCTCACTGGTGAAGGCTGAGGTGTATGTCAGCTGTTCTTACCCTGGGCCTGAAGCTCTAACTTAAAAACTCAATTAACATCACACAAAGGCTTCTTTTATGCACTGCTGTTGGGGACTTTACAAATAATAGGAATGGAAAGTGATTTATATCCCTGGATTAAAGGTCAGTTTGGCACGCCTGACTTTGGAGCAAAACAACAACATAAACTTCTATTAACTGGCTTATGCACACCCCTGAGGGAGGGGGAAGGGAGGGGGGGGGGTAGAGTGGGAAGGAGGAGCCAGATGCAGGTTGCAAACAGGCTCAAGCATAGAGGTAAACAACCCTGGGGACTGTGGGCTCCTCAGGCTGTAGGACACCTTTGACAACTCAGTGACCTAAAATACACATATGCGCATTATAGCCTAGCCATGGAGTTGTTGAATAAAGGATTTTTATGCAGGTAGTATGTCTAACACAAAGAAATTTTAAGGTATAAATTTGTGTAATCAAAGTATTCCAAAATTAAAAAGTTCAAACTTGATTAATTTGTACAGAGCAGAGGTCAATACGGGAACCCAAGTTTGCTGCTAATGGTATTTTCTTGCTGTTCCAAATGGAACGTTACATACTTTAAAGCTAACTGAACAAGACATAAAGCTGCCAGCAGATAAACTGCATTTATTTTTCTTCCCTTCATCAAGGGTCTGGAAGCAGCAGCATCCACATTTCTGCAGATGGCTTTCCTTGGTGCACTGTGACTCCCAGCCACCTTTGGAGCACAGCTGTTAGCTCACCGAGGAAGGCTTTGCGTGCACATCACAGCACATCCCCCTGTGGTAGTGATTCTGGCCCTGACATGCTCAGCGAGGACTAGCTGTGCCCTCATTGTGCGAACTCAGTGGATGAGCTGAGTGCCCAGGCCCCAAATGCACAGACACTTGTATGAACTGTGGTCACGGGAGGAGCCATAGGGACAAGAGCCCCTCATGATCACATGGGCATATAATTCAGGCTTCTGGGGACAGAGGTGTCACATGAGTGGCCATGGTGGACAGTGCTGGGGCAGGGTAGCCACTGGTGGACCTGGTTGGGCCTTTGTAACCTACTGAGAAACACCATGGAACACCCAAGTGATGGGGTGAGAGGAGCCCCTTTGCCCCACCTTCATTTCTGCTAATAAGGCAATGGGAGGCTTGTCCCAGAGAAACCAACCCCCTAACCTAGGGATGTTACTTTCAGCCCCTGTCCCACCCTTGGGGCTAGGTGAGCTGATGCACTCCATCACCAATGGTCAGTGATGTAATCAAGAAATCTCTGGAAACAGGGTTGGGGTTTCAGGGTTGGGGAGTGTGTGGGGTGTTCAAGGAGGCCTCGGGGGGGGGGGTGTCCAAGCACCCCTGCTCCCTTGTCCTGTGTCTCTTTCCTCTGACTGTGCCTGAGCCATGTCTTTGCCATAAACTGGTAACAGTGAGTATATGGCTCCCTGCACTCCCTGAGCTGTTCTAGCAAATTGCCTGATGTGAGGAAAAGTCACAGGAAACTGTGACTTGTGGCAGATATGTGGGTGACCTGAGGACCCTGCTTTCATTGAACACCCACAGTAGGGGTATCCTGTGGGGCTGAACTCTAAGGGGCTGAGTTAAGGGAGAGGGGTGCCCAGTGTGTGCCTATGGAGAATTGAGAATTTAGGTGCGTGAAAATCCACACATTTGGGGGTCATAAGTGCAGGGAGCAGAGAAACAGAGTTTTCTCTTATCCCTGGAATGGGAGGGAGGTGGCAGCTACCTCCCTTTCTCTCAGAGTGACTGTGAGAATGGTGACCTCGCCCCAGGCTTTCTTCTGATTTGACTGAATCCACCAACAACTGCTTTTTTTGTTGCATGTAGACAAAAAGACAAGGAGTGGACACGTGGCATGCACAGCTTACATGGAACTACTACAGCATGTGAGGGCACAGTCCTGCCTTGGGGATGGAGGATAAGTCCACACACCCTGTGTTGCCAGAGAGCACCCTGAACTCAGTGGATGAGCTGAGTGCCCAGGCCCCAAATGCACAGAAATTTGCATGAACTGTGATTACAGGAGGAGCCATAGGGACACCAGCCCATGTGTTGCCGGAGAGAGACGTCCCTCCCTCCGCAAGGCAGGGCTGTCCCCACCCTCTGTGCTGCTGCAGCTGTGCACTTGGGTGCCCCTACAAGGTACTCTGAACTCCCTACCTGATCCTTGTCTGGGGAGACAGCAGGAGGGCCTGGGCCCAGACGCTGCTGTGAGGCAGGCATGCAGAAGATGTAGGCAGCTGTGTGTTGGGGGGCTATGGAGTGGGGCTGCATGCCTTCTGGGGGCCAGAGCTGCCTCAGCCCCATGCCGTACCTGGACAGAGAACTCATGCTTGGGGCAGACACCAGGCCTGGCTCTCATCAGCTCAATCTGGAAGCCTCACTGGGGCTGCCTCTTCATAGCCATGGGAAGGAGCCTCCCTGTCTAGGAGCTGAGTCAGAGGTGAAACAGATGAGCCTATGCTCTCTGCCCTGCTGGGCCTGCTGGCCCTCTCCAAGGCGCCCTGCTGCTGCCACATGACTGTCCTTGCTCTCCCGCAGCCCTGCCTGTTATCCAGGGAACTCTGTGGTCTTGGACTGGAAACAGCCTGGTGAGGTCTAGGTCTCTGAGGCTGGCTACTCGGCTGGTGGTCCCTTCCCCCAGATAGACAGATAACCTCAAAAGGACAAACCAGGTGGCTATCCAGTCTGCTGAGTACCTGCCATTTCAGACATTTGTTCCTGGGCCCTAGGGAAGCAGGAGAGATCTGAGCCCTCCCCGCCTATGCTCAATGCCTATACTCCTACCCAGTTAACAAAGTGTGTCTGAAAACAAGGAAAGGCTCTGCTGGGTGCTGACCCTGCCCTGAGGTGGCACAGCTGGGTTTGCCTCCAGACCCCACAGTTCTCTGGTATCATGGCCTGGCTATCCTCAGGCCCTAACTTCATAGCTCCCAGGGTCCCTGGTCCAGGCTGACCTCAGCCAATTACCCCTGCACTGAACCTTTCTTCAGACACAGTTGTGTTCTCAGGTCTAATGGACATGAATTTGGGAGCTAGAGAGCTGCATGCGTGCCTGCCTGCAGTCCCTTCCTGCCTCTTTGACACTGCCAGGGTCCAACCTCTGGCTGCAGTGATGCCTGTGGCATCTTGAGACCTCAAGGGTTGTCCTAGGCTCTGGCTATCCCCAAAGGTGGGTTCCAGAGACTTCTGCAGTCTCTGGCCAGTACCACCAGGACCACATCCCACCCATAGCCATAGGCCATACTTGTGCCTATGGAGCTGATGCCCATGGTGGGAACCTTACACACAACAAGGAGTAGAGACCACGCCCAGAGCACAGCAGTGCTCTGGCACTTGGGGCAGAGGAAAGACCAGGTGTCCATCAGAGGCAGAGAGTATCTGCCTCACCCTAGGTGGCCTTGCTCAGGGACAGTGGCTTTGGGGGGAGCCATTATGCCTGGCCTTTTACTCCAGACCCCTGCCAGCATCCTCAGCTCGAGCACAGCAATAGTCAAGACAACCTCCTCCTGGATCCTCCTCCCAGGATCACTGCTCTCCTGACTGGTCCTGGCTGGCTGGTCCTGAGGATCCTAAGAAATTCTGGGCTCGTAGCAGGCTATAACCGCTGGCCACACCCAGGATATTTGCATGACAGATACTGGCTTCAAAATGCAGTTGCTCTGCAGAGGAGAGGTTTTTGTTTACTTTGGGAAGGCAATCAGCTACATCAGCTATTCTTGTCGACTTCTATTGAAATCTGCTTCCCAACAGTTCTCAGACTTGCCAACACTGCCCAGCAAATGACCTGTGCCAATAGCGCCGGTGGTCCCCAGTGGGTGTTGGGTGCAGGAACCTCAGGGGGATTCTGCCATGGAAGGTTCTGGCCCTGGAGGATGAAGGCCACACTAGCGTTCACTGCTCTGTGCTGAGGGTGCTGGACCTTGGCCTGGGCGGGGCATGAGTGGGTACAGCTGGTTCCACAAACAGCTTGGTGGGCACTTGGCTCTTGCCTGATGTGTGTTGCCCTCCCCACTGCGGCACCTCTAGGTGGCTACGCCAGGGACCATCCGCTCTGCAGAGTGGAAAACAATGACAGCAGCCCACCCCACTCAGGGACAAAGGAAGGGACTTAGGAACTCCTCTGCAAAGGAGGCAGGACTCCTGGGGCAGGTCTGCCAGGATTGGGGGGAGACCTAAGGGTCCATCAAGACAGGGTGAATGCAGTGCATACAATGGGTGCCACCTGGCAGGACACAAAACTGCCACAGAAGAGGCACGGCCACGAGGAGGCGTCAGCCTCAGTACCCAGAGGCACCACCAAGCACTAAAACATTTAGGACTAAAGTACAGAAGGCTCTAAGCTGTCTGCCTTCTAGCACCAGCAGGGACACAGGAAGAATTCTGGGTCCATTGAGAATGACACAGGACTGACATGAGGACAGAGGCATTTGACAGGATGCCATGTGAAAAAAGGGTCCTCAGTAAGACATCGAACGTCCTCAGGCTGCTGCACAGGGTAACATGAGCCCAGCTCTGGCCCCAACACAGTCGGTGAGCTATTGGCAGGTACGGGAGTGTCCCTGGGACTTAGACGGGGGCTCGGTCTTGGGGGGCTGTGCTGAGGCAGAGGGAGGGGCCTTAGGGGGCCGGTGAACAATAGGAATCCCACCTGCCCCTTGCAGGACCTACCTGGCCATGTGATGGAGCCACAGCTCTGGGGGCTGGGCACACAGTCCCAGACCAACCCCCTCTGTGCACCTGCAGACCCAGGAGGGTGCCAGCCTGGGCAGGACCAAGGATGGCAGCACAGAAACCCGGAGCCCAAACCAGCTGGAAACCAAGTAGGGCACACCGTCCCTCCAGCCTTAGCATGTGGGAGACACTCTGTAAGCCCCCTCATGGCCACCCCGCCCCAGAGAAAGGAAGGATGGAGGAACTGGACAACCCGAGGGGGAACCTATGGTGAGTGGGTCTCAAATGGAGCAGGGCCCTGCAGGTGAGCCAGGCTTGGGTGTGGCTTCCCTGAGTTCCCCCTGCACAGGGCCCAGCTTACCTCGTAGTGGAAGTCCATGCAGGTGAGGTCTTGCCAGCATGGGTCTCCCCGGACCTTGATCAGACCCTGCCAAGGCAAGACAGAAAGAATGTCAGTTACCGGGGGCTGGGTGTGGAGATGGAACAGCAACAGTCTCCATGGACAAAGAACTGTCCACACTGGAGAAACTAGATGGCAGGGACTTTGAGGGGACAGTTTTCATTTGGTGTATCAAATACCCTGAAAGATAAAATTCAAACAAAGCTTCTTGAAGGCACATTCATACCTTTTTTAGTCAATATAAGTTAATAAATGCATATTATAGGTAAAAAGAAATAGTGCCTTTTTTTCTTCCATAAAGTCAATGCCTCCTGTGCTTTCTTTAAAACTCAGATTTTAGACCTCTGAGCATGGCCACAATAACACAGTCTCTTCAAACCAATGAACGTGTGCACAAATTTCACCTCTCCAGACCCTAAGGACTACATCAAAGGTATGATTCTCAGTTGCGACCTTGACCAACTATTCCAAAACCAAGTGTGCTGGAGAGGAACATTTGGCCTGACACCCACTGGTCACCAACCTTTGCAAAATTTGAGGAGCCCCCAAGCTGGGCACTAAAGTGTCTCCTGTGATTGGCTTTGCTATCCTCATGTGGCAGAAGGAGGGCAAGGGTCTCCCTTGGGCACTTCTTATAAGTGCAATAGTCCTAGTCACCCTGCAGAGGTACTGGGGTTCTAGGCCCACCTCTTGGCAATGTCGCCCTGGGCTTAGACATCTAAGCCATGGCAGGGGCCAGCCAAGGTGGATGGGACAGCCTAAGGCAGGCAGCACGGGTGAGGCGAGGACATACCTACTAGGAAGTAAGGGCAGGATCTGGTATTGCCCCCTGGGGTAGGATTCCTTCCCCTCCAGGCACCCCAGCTTGCCCTTGAGCCTCCTACCTGCTAGAGCCAGCCCCAAGGTGTCCAGCGCAGTCCTTATCTCTGAGGTCCACTGACCACCGACTTTAGTCACATCCACAAAATACCACCCAGCAATCTGAGACCAGCATTTAGTGTATTACCAAGGGCCATCGCCCTGGCCAGAGGGACACACATGGGAGGGACTCTGGGGTACTCGGGCCACCAAGCAGGGTTATGTGTGAGTCCCTGGTTCTCCGGCTGCATGTGATGGGCACAGGAGGGGCCTGCAGCTGCCCAGCAGAGTAGCCTGGGCAGGGCCGGGTCATGTGAGTGGTGGTACATATCCAGCTCCGAGTTCCAAATATGCAGTCCATAGGCCTGGGTGTGGGACAGCGCGGGTATTAGAGCAGGAGGGGCTATGGCCACCTGTGCCCTCCAGCCTGGGCCACTGGAGTCCAGGCACAGTGACTGACACCAGAGGAGCCAGAAGCAGTCTTGGGGTAGTGGGGTGCCTGAGAGTGGAATAGAAGTGCACCTTCTCCAGGCATAAGCAGGGCGATACCATGTGACCCTCAAAAGGGTTCCAACACTGAGTTATCTCAGGCACTCTACTTTGAAGGCTGGTTTGGGGGGCTACTTCCTGATTCAGCACTGACACCTCTGGGGTTGCAGCACACACTGGCTTCCCCCTCAGCCCTAACACTGCAGGATCTGGGAGCTGTGCGATGAGTACCAGGAGTACCGCCATTTAGAGACTTGCAGGATGTGTTAATGTGAAAACTAAGAGTCACATCTTCCGGAAAGGGGGCTTACAGCCTCCAGCTGTGCTCCTGTGCTGCACAGCATGTCTGTACAAAAACAGGGCTTCCTGCTGGGCATGGTGGCTCACACCTGTAATCCCAGCACTGCAGGAGGCTGAGGACGGAGAACTACTTGAGCTCAGGAGTTTGAGACTTGCCTGAGCAAGCGTAAGACCCTGACTCCTAAAAAAAAAAACAAAAACAAACAAAAAACCCCAGCAGGGTGCTGAGGAGAGTGTCTGTAATCCCAGCGGTGTCTGGAGGCTGAGGCAGCGGGACGCCCACAGCCTAAGTCTGAGGTTGCAGTGAGCTATGATGCCACTGTATTCTGCTCAGGGCATAGGGTAGGACTCTGTATCATCAACAACAACAACAACAAAGCAAAAATAGGGCTTCCCCAAGTCAGACATGTCCTGCTTATCAGGACCTGAGCAGCCCCATGTGGCAGGGCCCCATCCTGCCCTGCCACTGGGGGAGCGCTGGCTTCTTGTGAGGCACACCTGCTCTGCTGTGTGGCAGGCACAGCGCCTGCACCAACACATCCTGGGAGCACTGCTGGCTCCCTGCAGTCCCTCAGAATCCAAGTAGGACTCTTCGGAGATTCAAACCAGGAAAAGAAGAAAAAAACAAAATAATTAAAATGTCATTCAAATTCTAGGCTGATATGAGACACTTAAAAATCTGAAAAATTCTTGCAGGAGCGGAGGATAATTATATTCCTCCCATCTAGTGATTCCTCTCTACATTGCAGATGTCAGATTTTCCACGGATTTTTTTTCTTCCAGAGCAAGTGTCAAAGGAACAAAGCCTTCTTTGAGGCTTTTTCAGCTCAAAATTAATTCTGAAAAAAAAAAAAAAAAAAAAAAAAAAAAAAAAAAAAACCC